>JAUZTB010000078.1:7615800-7626566 GCA_034780895.1 Rhynchobatus australiae
TGCAATAAGACTGTTGAATGGTTCCCCTATTCAATGAGATGAACTATGGCCTCACAATCTACCTTATTGTGACCTTGCACCTTATTGCACTGCACTTTCTCTGTAGCTGGGACACTTTGCTCTATACTGTTATTGTTTTTTTTTACCTGTACTATATTAATGCACTCTCTACTAGCTCAATGTAACTGCACTGTGTAATGAATTGACCTGTACAATGGATTTGTAAGACAAGCTTTTCCCTGTACATTGGTATGAGGGACAATAATAAACCAATACCAATAGGTGTTTTAATCCCAAAGTAGGAAACACATCAGGCTCAGATCCTGAGAGCAAACACAAACTAGACCCAATGCATTGCTGTCAAATTTAGAAGTCCTTATATATGTCAGTGCTTTATTTAACATTTAAAATTTATCAGGCACTCTACAGATGTTCTTTGTCTATAACAAATTTTAGTAATCTAAAAATGTTAAAAATTTTACCAAACAAAATAGATTTATCACTAAAATAGATATTATTGAATTGAATCCCTGTTAAATAAAACAAGGCAATGAAATATGGAATATTTATTCCAAGAACAATATTACTTGACACTCATTCATATTATGATCATATTAGGGCAGGTCTTGAATTTTTCATTTTTGTTCTGTTTGGGAGATAATTGGTTTGTCTTTTATTATGCTATACAAAATTATTTAAAAATTCATGAGATAGATCAGTGTTTTGATCCCAGTAAAGCATAGATAAATTGAAATCAGGAATAATAATGACACGCATTCAGTGTTCACGATGTGGTCTCCTCTACATTGAAGAAACCAAACAGAGATTGGGTGATCACTTTGCACTTCACACCTCACTTCATTCCACAGGTGTGACACTGACTTTCCCATTGCCTGACCATCCCATTCCCACTCTGATCTAATGGTCTGTGGCCTCTTGTACCGTCACAGTTAGGCCCAACACAAGCTTGAGGAACAGCATTGCATCTTCTGTTTGGGCATGTTGCAGCCTTCTGGACTCAGTATTAAAGTCTACAACTTCAGGTAACTAGATTTCTGTCCGTACCAGTCATCCATCTATGAGATTGGCTCAGGTCGTTTGTTCCCCCACTCACTGCTAATCTTTCTCCCTTTCTGGGAACGGAGAAGCTGACTAGCCTGACCGGCTTGTCCTCCTGTTCTGCATTTCACAGCTCCTACATTCTCTTGTCTAGGCTCATTTGTCTATGTTATTTATTGGTTTATTATTGTCACAGGTACAGTGAAAAACTTTGTTTTGCATGCCATCTCTACACATCAGTTCATCACATCAATACGTTGAGGTAGTACAAGGGAAAAGCAATAACAGAATGCAGAATAAAGTGTTACAGTTACAGAGAAAGCATAGTGCAGGCAGACAATAAGGTGCAAGGCCATAATGAGGTAGACTGTGAGATCAAGAGTCCAGCTTATCGTACAAGAAGTCCATCCAATAGTCTTATAACAGTGGGATAGAAGCAGTCATTGAGCCTGGTGGGACGTGCTTTCGGGCTTTTGTATCTTCTGCCTGATGGGAGGGGGGTGAAGAGAGAATGTCTGGGGTGGGAGGAGTCACTGATTATGCTGGCTGCTTTACCGAGCCAGCAAGAAGTGTAGACAGAGGTCAAGGAGGAAAGGCTGGTTTCTGTGATGCGCTGAGCTGTGCCCACAACTGTCTGCAGTTTCTTGCAGTCTCAGGCAGAGTAGTTCCTATACCAAGCCACGGTTTTTAACTGCTCCTATTCATTCATTGATGAGATAAACCTTGTTTACAACTTCTCCCCATGGTCACCCCAGTTTTATCCTATCAAAGACACTCCCCTCCCGCAACTTCAATGCAGTTTAATGAGCTTCATCTCTCTCCTTCTCAGTTAACTCTATTTCTCTTCCTGCAGATACATCCACTGAGCATCTCCAGCATTTTCTGTTTTCATTATAGATTTCAAGCATTTGCATATTTTTGTGGATTTTCAATAACAATAACATGTACAGTTAACATCAATTTTACGTTGAAGTTTACCAGCAGGTCACCACTGTCGTGCCAGTGATCAGCATATTCCCCAAACTAGTTGGGGATTGGTCAGTCCTCTATATGGGCAGTTGGGGCAGTGTGGCATGCTTAAACAAAAGAAATGAAAGTGTAAATTCTGCATGGTTGACATTTATTGTCACCACTGGCTTTTCTCAGTTTAAAAAAATATATTTTTCCAAGTAGGCCTTCGGGGGAGTTTTTCAGTTTTTCACTGGTTAAAACTGAAAATTTTAAACCTTAGCCACACATGCCAGTTGATGAAGACAGATTGTTATTCTATATCGCTCACAATATATTCTGCTGACGTGGAATCAAACTATTTGTTTTGTACTACAGTTTAATTGCTGCAAACAGAGGCAGTTCGAGTATTATTTTTCCCTTGTAGGGTGGCAGCTCTCTGTAAATTCCTGTTTCGTCTGCAAGGTTAAAAACAGAATGAAATGAGTGCTTTCTTTTTTTTGAAGACTTCTTTCTTTTAGTAGTGTGACATAGTATGACAATTGAAGTGGGAGGCCTGACATGTAACACGTGAAAAGTTATCTTTAAATGATGAATCCTTCTTAAATGCAAGCTTTCTTTCTGTCAATAACACAAGTATACTTGTGTAGCTCATGGACAAGCTATTCTGGCTATTTCATTACAAGGTTGCTTCAGACAAAGTGTCTCAGTATGATGTTGCTTGAATCAAATGTAGGCATGCACTTTGGTCTCTCAAGAGTGACCTATACACTGCACCAGCTGCAGTATAGACCAGTGCAAGATTAGCTTAACCTTGAGAATGTTTAATCAATGCCATTATTAAAGAAAGATATTGACACAAATATTTCCTTAAAAATCAAATAAAACCTGTGGAAGCTGGCAGTTTAAAGCAAAAACAGAAAATGCTGGAAATGCTCAGCCGGTCAGGCTGCACCTGTAGGCTGGATAAACAGATCGGACCCTCCATCAGAACCGAAAAGGGGACGAAGGAAGCTTGTAAAGCTGCAGGGAGGGAGATGTCTCTGACAGTGCAAAACCGGGGTGACCATGGGGAGGAGCTGTAAACAAGGCTGTCTGATCAAGTGAGTGAATGGGAGCAGTGAGAGGGTGAGAATATTGCCAAAAGAACGTGGGAGTTGTGAAATGCAGAGCCTGTCCTCCACTTCCAGAGAGTAAAACAAACTTGAGCCAATATTACAGATGGACGACTAGTACAGACAGAAATCTAGTTACCTGAAGTTGCAGAATTCAATATTGTGCCGAGAAAGCTGCAGCGTGCCCAGGTGGAAAATAACGTGCTGTTCCTCAAGCTTGTGTTGGGCCTCACTGTGACGGTACAGGAAATCTGAGGCCTCCTCGCTTTTTGCGGCACTTTCCCTCGCACCTGTCCTTTCGCCTCCCCATTTCCCACCATCCAGGGACCCAACCGTTCTTTGCAGGTGGAGCAGCGATTCACTCGCACTTCTCCCAATCCAGTGTCCTGCATTCGGCATTCACCATGCAGTCCTCTACACTGGAGAAACCCAACGCAGATTTGGTGATCACTTTGCGGACCGCCTGTGTTCAGTCCGCTGGGCTTACCCTGAACTTCCTGTTGCCTGTCACTTTAATTCCTCATCCTTCTCCCACTGTGACCTCCTGTACTATCTCCTCCCATGGATGCGGTCTGACCTGCTGAATATTTCCAGCATTTTCTGTTTTTCTTTCCTTAAGATTCCTCTAGCTTCATGGCCTCCTATGCATTCCCCGGATTTCAATGGTTGCCACTGGCAACCACGCATTTTGCTGCCTGAGTGTTAAGATTTGCTACCTTAGCACCCCCATCTCCCCCTGTCACTATGTCCTTTAGGATAGCCCCACAACTGAACCTATCTCCTCCTATCACTATGTCAATTTAGCATGTGCCCCTTGACACTCACCTCCTATCTTGATGCATCGTGCCTTAGTACGGCAACTGCTCTGCCTGGGACTGCAAGGAACCACAGAGGGTTGTGGACACAGCCCAGCACATCACGGAAACCAGCCTCCCCTCCATGGACTCTGTCTACACTTCTCACTGCCTCACTAAAGCAGCCAGCATAATCAAAGACGCCACCCACCCCAGACATTCTCTCTTCCGCCCCCTCCCAGTGGGCAGAAAGATATAAAAGCCTGAAAGCATGTACCACCAGACTCAAGGACGGCTTCTATCCCACTGTTATCAGATTATTGAATGGTTCCCTAGTATGATAAAAGGAACTCTTGACCTCACAATCTAACTCATTATGACCTTGCACCTTATTGTCTACCTGCACTGCACTTTCTCTGTAGCTGTGACATTTTACTCTGTGTTCTGTATTGTTTTACCTCAATGCACTATGTAATGAATCGATCTGTCCAAACAGTACGCAAGGCAAATTTTTCACTGTACTTCAGTACAAGTGACAATGATAAACCAATTCCAATTCCTTTAAGATACCTCCTACAACCTATCCCTTTTTAATTTTAGGCTCTAATATCTCTTTATCCATCTTTTTTTAAACATTTTTGTTTGGATGCACACCTGGTGAAGGTGCTATATAAATGCAAGTTTTCAGGAACGAAAGTTTTTTTGGCATCACGTTGTAGCTGTAGAAATCAGAACTTCCTGCTCACCACCAGTACGAAAAACGTTAAATTCTCAGTTAAGTTTTGCATTTAACTTTTGCACAGTTATATAACAGAAAGTAATCCCTCAGAAGCGAACTGACTGTGAGGCCTTCACTGAGACTGCGGAAGGACATTGCTGAAAATTTCTGGCACATATTTTTGTTAGTTCACATGGGTTAGTTCTTGGATGCAGCATGCAGTTGGTTTAAAAACCCTGCTAGCAAGGATGGTGCTAATTGGTTTGCAAAGCAAGCAAATAACCCTTAACATCGAGACTTTCAACCAACACACAAAGAAACTCTCACTAGATAAAAGTGCAGGGAATTTTTATGACCACGCATTTTTTTTGCAGTAAAAGTACATTGTCAGTGTTTGGCTTACAAACAAAAATTGCCAGGAAGTCGAAATCATCAGATATCAACATTTTTGCAACGGTTGATTACCCCATTTCAGCCATCATTAGATCGACCTTGATACCCAATGGCATTTTACTGTAAGGCAGCCCATCTTCAGTAAGTTCTAAATATCACTCAGAAAGATCTATCTGACATGAATGTGTTGAATCACTGTGACAGATATTGTTACTTGTTGCTGACTTTATCTAGAACTTTTAATCCCGGTGAAGGAAATAAATAATTATTAGGATTACAGGGAATGATATTTTATTCTGTATATCGCAAGAGTGTGATTAAAGTCAAGCAGGCATTAAAAAATCTCTGATGGGATATTAAAATCCTATGGGATCTGGTGGGTTCTTGAAGACCCTTTAGAGTATGATGGGATCTCATTGATCTTATGGGATCTGGTGAAATCTCAGACAAAATGGGCTTTGGTGGGAGTTTCAATGAACCAGTGGGATGTTGTGGGATCTTAATGAACCTATGGGGCAAGGTAGTGTCTCAAGGGTCCCTTGCACCCTGGTGAAGTCGCAATGACCTGGTGGGACCTGGTGAAGTCTCCGTGAGGCTAAGTGACTTGGTGGGATCTCACCAGCTCTATGGACACTGTTGCTTTCTCCAAAACCCAGTAGACTCTGGTGGTTCTTAAAGACCTTGTGCGAGCTGCTGGCACCTGTGGATCCATATAGAATTTCAGTGACCCTTTGGGTCTTGATGTTAAGTAACTGATCCTATAAGCTGTCTACTCTGACTCCATGGTTCTAATCTCTGAGATGTCTTAAAGACCCATGTGTTCTGCTCAGATCCGTGTGTGCCTAAAAATGTAAGTAGGGTCGTAACAAACTGATGTATCCTCTTGGGCTGTAGTGACCTTTGACCATTAATCTCGATTGAGAGTTTACATTCCAAGAATGGAATTGTTGAAGGGACGGGGAGCTGCTACGAGACACAGAATAATACCAAGGATATCTGTTAGGGAGTGAGGGGAGAAAAACAGAAGGAAGAAAACTCAGAAGAATTATATGCATTCACAAATTAGAAGGGATCTTTGTCCCAACAAGAAAGAAAGTAAGACAGTATTCAACCGTATTCTCAGAGAGGAAAGATTTAAAAGGGACCTGAGGGGCAACTTTTTCACACAGAGGGCGGTGAGTGTGTGGAACGAGCTGCCAGAGGAAGTGGTTGAGGCAGGTACAACAGTGTCATTTGAGAAGCACTTGGATAGGTACATGGAGGGGCGGGACTTAGAAGGGTATGGGCCAAACGCAGGAAATGGGGACTGGTTGTGTGGGCACTGTGGTTGGCATGGACTGGTTGGGCTGAAGGGCCTGTATTATTGCTCTATGACTCTAATGGTGTCAACTAATTAACAATTCATTTACGTTGCAAAGAAATAATTGCAGAAGAATTGGTGTTGTTTTTATGATCACTTTATTAGTGTTTCTTCAAAAAGCCTTGATGTGTCTGCATTCCATGTATCATTTGTTACTGTGCTGGGAAGTGAACCCAACCAGTCTGTAGCAACCACACGTTTTCATTTCAAGACATGATCCAGTTAGAGAGGCATTCTATTTTGTCATCCTATTTATGCACATAATAAACAAATGAAAGAGGACTCATATATTTCTGTTGTTTTTCTGAATTTTCAAATGTCCCAAAGATCTCAATAGCATCTGCAGTACTTCTGGAGTGCAGTAGTTGTTGTATTGTAGGAAATGCAGGAGTCAGTTTGCTCACAGTTGGCTCTGAGTTGCAGCAGTGCAAAAATGAGCCGATAAATTCTTTTAGAAATAAGTATTGGCCAGGACACTGCTGCTCTTATCCTTTAAATCCACACGAGGGACTAGACAGGCCCTTGGTTTAACATCCAAGAGATGACATCTCCTGTAGTATTAAACCACCTCAGTACTGCACAGCTGTAAGATGAAAAGATTCTTATATATTCAGCAAACAACAATGTGCTGGAGGAACTCAGCGGTTCAGGCAGCATCTGTGGGAGGAAGGGGATTGTCGACATTTCGGGTTGAAACCCTGCATTGGGTTTCGACCCAAATTGTGAACAATTCCTCTCATATGACTCTCTCATAAATATTCATATCATTGATATCAATGACCTTGCAACACACATGCCGACTATTAACAAGTTAGACTTTACCATGTTGAACAGGGTTGTCTACACACCATTTCACAGACTATTACTCCCCCTCTTTCTGAAGCTGTTAGCACATGAGGGTGCTGGGTCCATGTGTGCAGTCTGCTACTGCCTTGGTGAATCTTTGATGCATAGCCCAAGCCATTAGACTAGATACGCCTACTTACTGCTGATATTTCCAGTCCATGGTAGCTTGGACAAATGGGTGGAAAGTCATCAGGTGATGAGTGCAGAGGCAGAAGTCTTTGGTGTGAGCGTTAGCTCACTGTTGATGGAGTCACAGCTAATTATCTTTCTACCCTCATTAGAAGACCGCAACAGGAGCCAGTGAATGCAGGCTGAGGCACATAATGTGCAAGTGACTCTGGTTCTGTAAATGCTGGAGATAATCTCTTCTCTTAATCAGCAGCGTTGTGTCTCTCTGCAGCCTGTTAAATGGTCCACATTCAGGCTGTTAAACCCCAGGAGTGCTGCAGGAGCAGTACAGATGACTGCTGCCTCTCATTAGTCTCACAGAGTGAAAGCATCCACACATTGTGGACTGCAGGGGAAGTAGAAACAGTGGAATAGTGAGGATGAATGGAAGGAATGGGAGCCAGTGAGCTACCAGAGACTGCAGCTGCTGGAAGCTGGAGCAACAAACAGTATACCAGCCACCTCCCCTCTCCACCCTCAGTCCTGATGTAGGGCTTCAACCCGAAACATTGACAATTCCCTTCCCCCCACAGCTCAATCCGCTGAGTTCCTCCAGCAGATTGTTTGCTGCTCCAGATTCCAGTGGTTATGGTTCGGCTATTGGGGGTGGCTTAATGGAAAATGCGGGTGCTGGATGTTTGGGATTGTGTGAATGCAGGGAGGGTGTTGGGCTGAAGGAGGTCAGAAATAAACAGAAAATG
This sequence comes from Rhynchobatus australiae, assembly GCA_034780895.1. Classification (NCBI taxonomy): domain Eukaryota; kingdom Metazoa; phylum Chordata; class Chondrichthyes; order Rhinopristiformes; family Rhynchobatidae; genus Rhynchobatus; species Rhynchobatus australiae. The sequence goes on from JAUZTB010000078.1 coordinate 7,623,903, forward strand.
CTCAATACAGTCTGGGCCTTTGGGGGTTCTTGCTCTGAGGGGCAGTGTGGAGTGTCCTCACACTCCCTCCTCAGGATGGAAAGTCTCGAGCCAAAATGTTATTTGTCTTTTCTCTTTCCAGACGTGATTTGGCCAGTCACGTATTTTGTTTTTTACCAATCAGCTGATCAAAATTCTGCATTGATTTCTACCCCCAGATATTGACGAGTGCCACTCCAGCCCATGTGAGAACGGAGCGACCTGTGTCGATGGGATCAATTCCTTCACCTGCCTCTGCTTGCCGAGTTACACTGGCAGCCTGTGTGAAGAAGGTAGGGGAGCTCATCCCAGCACATCCCAGATCATCCCAACCCAGCCCAACTATCCCAGTCCAACCATTCCAATCCAACTATCCCAGTCCAACCCAACTCAGAACAACCAAGGGCAGCCCAGCCCAGCCCACCAACCACCACCGCCCAGCAACACACCACAGCCCAGCAAACCACAGCCCAGCAACACACCACAGCCCAGCAACACACCACAGCCCAGCCCACCAACCACCACAGCCTAGCTCAACAACCCACCAGACCACCAACCTACCACAGCCCAACCCACCATAGCCCTGCCCAGCCTAGCCCATCACATCCAGACCAGCCCACCACAGCCCAGCCCAGTGCATCCAAACCCAGCATTTGGACTGTCCCACTCCGACAGTTCCACACTCTGTGGTCAAGAGATGGGCCCTGTTTTCCCGACTCCTTGGGCTCTCCCCACTGCCCAGTCTACCACTGATGGAGCCCTTGACATTTCCAACCTTGCAAGCCCTGGGAAAGCCTCTCTAATCCCTGTAGCCTGGGTCTTGTTTACCCAACCGCCTGCTCTCTGACCTACACCGACTCCCACCTAGGGAAGACAATTCTCTTCTCCACTTCCAAATCCTTCCATGACCTCACCTCCCTCCACCCGTGTGATCTCCGTGACCTCCCTCCACCCGTGTGATCTCCATGACCCCCCTCCACCCGTGTGATCTCCGTGACCTCCCTCCACCTGTGTGATCTCCGTGACCTCCCTCCACCCATGGGATCTCCGTGACCTCCCTCCACCCGTGGGATCTCCGTGACCTCCCTCCACCCGTGTGATCTCCGTGACCTCCCTCCACCCGTGTGATCTCCGTGACCTCCCTCCACCCGTGTGGTCTCCGTGACCTCCCTCCACCCGTGTGGTCTCCGTGACCTCCCTCCACCCATGTGATCTTGGTGACCCCCCCCCCTCCAGCCCGTATTGTGACCATGAACTATTTAGTCACAGAGGGCTGTGGGCTGAGTGCTGGGACTTGGGGTAATACAGATGCTGCCCACTGGTTGGCATGGACCTGTTGGGCCGAATGGCTTGTTTCCGGTGATTTCTATAGCACCTTGCAAGTTCTCAGAACATCAATCTCTCCTGCAGCTAATGAGCTGCTTTGTGGAGTGTGTTCAACTTTGTGTAGAGCAAGATCCCACAAACTGCTATGTGAAAATTACCAGAGGAGTAGGTAGGTCTGGGACCGCCCTCACTCTCTGAATAGCTTAGTGGAATCTTCTGTTCAGGTGAGAGGACAGGCAGGCTCTCAGGTTAATGCCCGTGTTACAGGACCGCTCTGCTGACAATACAGAATCTCCTCAGTACTCCAGCCTTGTGGAGTCTCCACTGGTGGGGATGAAACTCCAGGCTTGGGAGTGGGAGACAACAGGGCGAGATGGGAGATGACAGGGGGAAAGGTGGGAGATGGGAGGGAGAGACGAGGGGAAACGATGGGAGAGGGAGACAAGAGGAAAATGGGAGGGAGATGGGGGGAGACAGGGGAGATGGGATTAAGATAGGAGGGAGATGTGTGGGAGATGAGTGGGAGACAGGAGGGTGAGACAGGTGTGAGATGAGATGGCGACAGGAGGGGGATGAGATGGCAATGAGACGGAGATGGGAGGGGGATGGGACGGTGATGAGACAGAGATGGGAGGGGGATGAGATGACGATGAGACAGAGACGGGAGGGGGATGGGACGGAGACGGGAGGGGGATGGGACGGAGACGGGAGGGGGATGGGACGGCAATCAGACGGAGACAGTGGGTACTGAGCTGCCTTGCTCTCCCTGCACAGTTGCAGTGATGGGTTACGATGGATGCAGTCTTGGGCCGGCTCTGTTGCTCAGCAGGGCTTCAGCAGGTAATGACCTGTCAGGCATCAATTACAGCAGAGGCTTGTGGATGGTGGAAGCAGCTGCAGGAAATGAGCTGCTTGGTCGTCTCCTGGCCAGGGGGCCTGAGCACGGTTAACCGCTGCTTCGGCTGGACACTGATTACTGAGTGGGGGGAGCCGGTGTCGAGTGTAGGGGTGCCAGGGAGACTGAAATCAGGCTGGCAGTGTGAGGGAGAGTTGTGGTGCTGTTGCACACCAGATAGCTGGGGAGTTTAAACTCAGCCAATTAAATAAATCTGGGATAATTGTGGTCACCATGAATTGTTACATAATCTGGTTCACTATTACCTTGTGAAGAAGTGAACCTGCTGCTTTTACCTGGTCTGGAAGATGTGTGGTTCCAGCCAGGGATGAGTGTGGTTCACTCCCAGAGTGAGGGGATGTGAGAGAGGTGAATGGGAGTGAGATGGGAGCGGAGATCTGGGAGAGCATAGAACCATAGAACCA
>JAUZTB010000078.1:7748920-7760773 GCA_034780895.1 Rhynchobatus australiae
GAGGGCAGACATGCGGGAGATGGAGGAGATACAGGTGAGGGCAACGTTGATGGTGGTGGAAAGGAAGCCTCGTTTACTGAAAAAGGAGGACATCTCAGATGTCCTTGAGTGGAAAGCCTCATCATGCAGTGGAGGCGGAGGAACTGTGAGAAGGGGATGGTGTCCTTACAAGTGACAGGGTGGGAAGAGGTATGGCAAGGTAACTGTGGGAGTCAATGGGTTTATAAAAGATGTTGGTGGTTAATCTGTCTCCAGAGGCAGAGAGATCCAGAAAGGGGAGAGAGGTGTCGGAGATGGACCAAGTGAATCTGAGGGCAGGGTGGAAGTTGGAGGTGAAGTTGATGAAATTGATGAGCTCAGCACGGGTGCAGGAAGCAGCCCCAATGCAGCCGTCAATGTAGTACAGAAAGAGTTGGGGAGCGCTACCGGTGTAGACTTGGAACATGGACTAGCCGGTGAAAAGGCAGGCACAGCTGGGGCCCGTGCGAGTACCCATGGTTACACCTTTGGTTTGGAGAAAGTGGGAGGAGCTGAAAGAGGTTGTTGAGGGTGAGTACCAGTTCAGCCAGATGGAGGAGGGTGGCGGTGGAGGGGAACTGGTTGGGCCTGTTGAGGAGAAAGAAGCAGAGAGCCTTAAGGCCTTCCTGATGGGGGATAGAAGTGCACAGGGACTGACATCCGTAGTGAAAATGAGGTGGTCAGGACCGGGGAACTTGTTGAAGCGATGGAAGGCATACAGTGTCACTGACGTAGGTGGGAAGGGACTGAACCAAGGGGGACAAAATGGAGTCAAGATACAAGGGGCCAAGCTGCTGAATGGCAGCGGTTTACTATACAATTTAATGACTTGGAGCAAGGAAGCAAATGTACAGTAGCCAGATTGGCAGACAGCACAAAAATAGTTGGGGGGGGGCATCTTGTGAGGTGGATACATACAGTTTACAGAGAGATATTGATAGGTTAGGTGAGTGTGCAAAATACTGGCTAATGGAGCATAGTGAAGGAAAATGGGAAGTTGTTCATTTCAAAAGGAAGAACAAAAGAAGAGAGTATTATTCAAACTACAGCACAAAGGGATGTGTGTGTGTGTGTGTGTGTGTGTGTGTGTGTGTGTGTGTGTGTGTCTGTCTGTCTGTCTGTGTGTGTCTGTGTGTGGGGTGGGGGGGGTCAAGCACGAAGGACTGATCGTTAGCATTCATGGAAAAGGCAACTGGAAGGGAGGCCCTTATTTCAATGGAACTGTGGTACAACAGTGGGGAATTCTTTCTGCTACTGTACAAAGCAATGGTGAGACACATATCGAGTACTGTGATCAACTTTAGTCCCCTTATTTAATGAACTATCATTTCATTAGAGGTGGGTCAGAGAAAGATGACTGGGGTGATCTGAGGTATGGAGGGGTTATCCGATGAGAAAAGTTTTAACAAGTTGGGCTTCTCCTCATTGGAGTTCAGAAGACTAGAGAGATGGTTTTATTGAAACTTGTAAGATTCTTGGGCTGGATAAGGTAAATACTGATAGGATGCTTTCTCTCACCCGTCCTGGTACATGTGATAGTGTCTCAGAGTAAAGGGACACTTACTTAAGGCTGAGATGAGGAAGAATTTCTTCTCTCAGTGGGTTGTGAGTCTTTGGAACTTGGGTACATTTAAGGCCAAGACAGATAGATTTCTAATCAAGGGTTATGGGGATAGAGCAGCAAAGCAGACTTGAGGAATGTCAGACCAGCAATGACCGTATAAAGCTGTGGAGAAGGTTCGAGCAGCTGCAGGTTCACACCATGAAACGACATGAGGATATAACCTGAGCTGACATTTCACTGCAGTACTGAGGGAGTGCTGCAACACAGGGACTGCTGTATTTAGGTAGGGCCACTAAACCGAGCAGGTGACTTGGCAGGAATGTCCCTCAGGCTGGTGTTCTGTGGTGAGCCTGCTGAAATTTTCAGAGGTTACTCAGGGTCTGATCCAGAGGCATGGGTTTCAAATAGCAGGGGGCACAAACTGATAATCAGGACATTCAGAGAAGAGGGGAGCAGAGTTTATTTTTTTCTTGCTCAGAAGTAGGACAAGTGAACAAAACTGATGTAACTTCAACTGCTTCTGGCAGGAGAAGCACAAAATTGTTCTCTTCTGTAAACTCTACTGAACTCTGACCATCACTGGTGGCTGTGTCTTTGTCTCTCAAGGCTCTAAACTTTGTATATCATCCCTATTTTTCTCCACTCTCCCATTAACCAAGCTTTAGTTCACCTGTTCTCACATCTCCTTTGTCTGTGTATCAGTTTTTCTCTGATAAATCTCTCATGGGGCGTTTGGTGCTATGTAAATGCAAGGTGTGAGGTAATCAAAGGGGGCAGGTGTGTTGACAGGTATTTCGGTACATTGGATGATAATTGCACTCTGCCTTCATCTCACCTTCCACTCTCTGCTGGTTTAGTTGAGGTGTCAACCTGCTTCCACTAAATGAGCTTCAATACTTTGCCGAAAATGGCAACCGGAGGGCTTTAGTGCAAGGTGTTTGAAAACAGACTCTCTATTCCAGGCTTCATCATGGGAAGAGATTACCGAGCAGATAGAGGAAAAGATTTAATGACATTTTTCAAAGTCACCCTGGAGTCCGGTCCCACAGACTCTTGAGAATCCCTGGCCCATGACTACCCAAAATGGAGAATGGGCATTCAGGATGCTACCGAGGATGTTGAACATGTACATCAGGACCACTCAGAAGCCATGTGTAAACAGCGAAAGGAGCAGACCACCTCACAATCTATGCTACGCCCACCCCACCAGTACCCCTTGTTCCATCTGTGGAAGAGTCTGCAATCCCAACAATGACCTCATCGGTCACCTCAGGACCCATAAAAACCAAGTGGAGACAAGTCATCCTCGATGCCAAGGCACTTCCTAAGAAGAAGGAAAACTGCACGTAATAATCTCAGGGTCTAATTTCAAAGACAAATCTTGTTTTCCAAATAGTGCATTGAACATGTGGGAGGAGCTGTACAGAGAATCCTTTCTGCCTTCATGGCCTTTAAGAACTGTCAAACGTTTATGAAAAATGGAGTCAAAGTCTCCTCAAGCCAGTTTCACATTTAATCAATTCCTGGAGGATTTTCTCCAACGCTAATTTTGATGATTCAGTGCAGCCAATGAGAAAAGTGAACCCCGATCTCATGGCTCAGGCAGTTGTGTTCCCAGCCCCAGCCAAATATCTCCTCATCACATCCCAACGGAAACTCACCCAACTGACTTTTCAGCTCATACTCTGTGACCCCTTCTATTCGACTTGAATGAACTTTTCTGTTATCTTGTTTTCTATCACTAATTCCCCTAACACCTTACCAATGAGGCCCAATGCAAGTTTGAGGAACAACACCTCACCTTCCATCTCTGTATGTTGCAGTCTTCTGGATTTAGTATCAAATTGAGGTAACTTGTTCTTTCTGCCTGTTTCGGTACTGGTCACTTCTGCTTGTCATCCATCCGTGGCTCAGCTTTTCTCTCTTCATTAGTACAGCTTGACTGGCTGGGCATATCCCACATGTAAACATAGGCAAAGAAGTATAATTAGCATCTGACTACCCCAGTAACCCACTTGACCCAGTCTCACCCTATCACAGATACTTCCTTCACCCTATCCATCCCTCCCATGACTTTCTCTACAACTTAAAATTACCTATTTTTATCTCTTTCCCGGTTGTGAAGAAAGGCTTTGAACTGTGGATAAGATAAAGGAGTAGAATTAGGACATTCAGCCCATCAAGTCTGCTCTGCCATTCAATCATGGCTGATTTTTCTTTTAAAACCCCATTCTCTCACTTTCTCCCCATAACCCTTAACCCCCTTACTAATCAAGAACATATCAATCTCTGCCTTAAATGCACCCAATGACAGCCTTCACAGCCTCTGTGGTAACAAATTCCTCAGATTCACCAGCCTCTGGCAGAAGAAATTCCTCCTCCATCTCAGTTCTAAAGGGACGTCCATTTATTTTGAGGCTGTGCCCTTGAATCCCAGACTGTCCTACTAATGGAAACATCATCTCCACATCTGCTCTATCCAAACCTTTCAGTATTCAATAGGTTTCAATGAGATTCCCCCCGCATCCCTCTGAACTTCATCGAGTCCAGGCCCAGAGACATCAAACAGTCCTCGTATGTTATCACTTTCATTCCTGGGATCATTCTTGTGAACCTCCTCTGGACATTCTAAAGGGCCAGCACGCCTTTCCTCAGATATGGGGGCCCAAAGCTGCTCACACTATTCCAGATACAGTCCACTGAATCCACACTCACCATCAAGCACCCATTTTTAAATTAACTCTACTCTAACCCACATTATTCTCCCCATCAACTCCCCCTACACTCTACACTCATCTACACACCTGAGGCAATTTACGTGACCAATTAATCGACTGAATGTGGCAGGAAATTCAAGCACCCAGTGGAAATGCACGCAGTCACAGGGAGAACATGCATACTCTCCACAGAGAGTACCGGAGGTCAGGATTGAACCCAGATCTCTGGAGATGTGAGACAGTGGCTCTGCCAGTTGCGCCAGTGGGCCTCCCCTGCAGATGTGGGGATGGGAGTGCTCTTCAAGCTGCATGGGAGTGAGTAGCAGTAATTGGTATTGGTACTGGTTTACTATTGTCACATGTACCGAGATACAGTGAAAAGCTTCTGTTTGCATGCCATCCAGACAGATCATGCCATACATAAGTAGATCATGCCACAGCTGACATTCAGCACAGGGAACAGTCGTGTTTGAAGGCTGGCAGAGGGTCACTGACACTGATTTGCACACACACCTTTAACAGGCAGTATTCCGTGGGTGTGTTTGACTCACATTGCCAATGACTGCAGGCAAGTGTAAAAAGAATCACATCAGCTGCTTTTCCCTAATTCTCTCTCCACTTCATGTGAGTGAGTCATTTTTACAAATTTGTTTATGTTTTATGGAAGGTTTGAAAAGTTCCTTGAACAATTTAGATTGGAAAGTTGACTAAAAATACGGGTTAGTTTGCTTTTGCTGGATTTCACTAGAAGTATAAAACTTGCTGAAACAAAAATTGAAACAAAAATCTTTTATTTTAAAAGGTGACCACAGTCTGTGGCTAAAGGGCACATTTGTGGTGTCAGTCATGAAACCTGCTAATCACTCCAGTTGTTAATACATGCAGTCTCTTCGACACAGAGAACAGCTAACTCTGCAAACTTGTGCCCTGCTGTATCCCTGACCGGCAGCTGTAATGTGACTCTGCAACATTCAGCTCCATGAGAACAAGATCCCACAAAAGGGAATCAGATAGAGCAGTAGTCAATTTAGTTTTATAAAGAGGAGATAAGTATTTCTGTAGCTTTCTCTGTCAGCCTTGATCTTACTGTATGCTCGATTACCCAGTGTGTAGCTAAGATGCTACTAACCCATGTTGATACAAGAAGCTGGATGTTTTCTTGAAAACCATAGAGTCATATGGTACAAAATCAGGCCCTTTAACCCACTAAATCCGTGCTGACCATGCATCTTATATAAGGAAGGAATAAGTACTTGACTACTTCTTAAGAAACCATTGCCTTTCATATGCGTGCGCTTCTGTGTGTGTATGTATGTGCCTGTGTATGTGTGTTTGTATGTTTTTGTGCTTGTGTGTATCTGTGCATGTGTGTTGTGTGTTTAGTGTGTGCAGGTGTTTGCCTGTGAGTGTGCATGTTTTTGTGTGTGTTTATGTGTGTATGCATGTGTGTTTGTGTGTATGTGTGTGCGATGTGTTGTGCGCATTGTGTGCACGCACATGTGCTTATGTGTATGCGTGTGCTCACGAATAGGGGTGTGCGTGTGTGTGTGCATGTGTGTGTGTGTGTCTGTGTGTGTGTTTGTGTCTGTTCTTTGGTCTGATAAAGTTATATAGCATGGAAACAGGTCCTCCAGCCCACCTAGTCCATGCTGACCGTCATGCATCCATTTACACTTATCTCCTTTTTTTGTTCTCCCAATACTTCCTTCAACTCCCCCAAGATTCTACCCCTCACCCACACACTGGGGCAACATGGTGGATAATAAATTTTTCAAACCAAATGTCCTTGGGATGTGGGAGGAAACCAGAGCAGCCCAGGGAAACTGTCACAGGGTGAAAGTGCAGACAGCACCAGAGGTCGTGATTGAATACAGGTTGCTGGAGCTGTGAATCAGCAGCTCTACAGGTGCCACCCAAATGTAGCAGAGACTGCGTTATGAAGAAGGCCCATAGAAATAATTATTTGTCATGTAATCTGGACTGGTTTGGATAGGGGATAGCTGAGGTATTTTCAAAGTGTCATATGGCTGCAAAGGACTAGAGTCATAGAGCACTACAGCACAGAAATAGGCCTTTCAGCCCATCTAGTCCATGCCGACCTGGTTTTCTGCCTAGTCCCATCTATTTGTACCCGGACCATAGCCCTCCATACCTCTCTCATCCATGCACCTATCCAAACCTCTCTTTAATGTTACAATTGAACCCACATCCACTACTTCCACTGGCAGCTCATTTCGCACTCGCACCACCCTCTGAGTGAAATAGTTCCACCTCAGACTCCTCTTAAATATTTCACCTTTCACCCTAAACCTATGACCTCTGGTTCTAGTCTCACTCAATCTATGGGGAAAAAGCCTGCATGCAGTCACCCTGTCTATCCCCCTCATAATTTTGTGTACCTCTTTAAGATCTCCCCTCATTCTCCTGAGCTCCAGGGATTAAAGTCCTAACCTATCCAACCTTTCCCCAAAACTCAAATCCTCAAGTCCCAGCAACATCCGTGTAAATTTTCTCTGCACTCTTTCAAGCTTATTGATACCTTTCTTGTAGGCAGGTGAACAGAACTGCACACATTACTCTAAGTTTGGCCTCACTAACGTTTTAATCACCTTCAACATAACATCCTGTACTCAATGACCTGATTTATGAAGGCTAAAGTGCCAAAAGCTCTCTTTATGGCTCTATCTACCTGTGATGTCACTTTCAAGGAACTATGGATCTGTAGTCCTAAGTCCCTTTGTTCTACCGCACACCTCGGTGCCCTCCCATTCTCTGTGTAAGTCTTACCCTGGTTTTTCTTCCCAGAGTGCAACCCCTCAAACTTGTCTGCATTAATTTCCATCTGCCATTTTTCAGCCCAGTTTCCCAGCTGGTCCAGATCACTTTGCAAGCTTTGATAGCCTTCCTCGCTGTCCACCAATCTTGGTGTCATCTGCAAATTTGCTGATCCAATTTACCACATTATCATCTAGATCATTAATATATATGATAATCAACAACGGACCCAGCACTGGTCCCTAGGGCACACCACTAGTCACAGGCCTCCTGTCAGAGAGACAACCATGTGGTGGGCGTTTAGAAAGGTCACACCTACAAGAATCAAATCAAGCACTTGTACAATGCTTCATAAAGTACAATGTACTTTATGAAGAGGAGAGAAGCATTTCTGTATCCAAGACTAGGGCTTCCAAATGCTTTATACCAATGAAGTACTTCTGAAGTGTTGCTGCTGTTGTAATGTCGGAGCCATGGGCAAATTGTGCACAGCGGCCTCCCATTACCAACACTGCAGCAGTGACCAGATTATCTATTTTTACTGCTGTTGAGTGAAGACTAAATTTTAGCTCAGACACCAGGGAGAAATCCCCTTCTCTTCTTTGAATAACCCCATGGGATCCTTTGTATCATCTGAGAGTCCAGATGGGGCATAGATTTTAGGTCTTACCAGAAAGAATGTGGCATGGAAATTTTATTGCAACAAAATTCATCCACAAACCTAATCATGATTGGTCTTGTGGGAGATCAGATTGCTTCAGTGGAATCCCTCCTTCCCCAAGGAGGAATCAGAATGTGTGTCTATGCAGTTCAACTCATGTCTTACATCACTGTCTTATGATTCTTTAGCACAAGTGGGATACACAGGTGTGTGGGTTCCATAGAAAGAAGGTTTCCATCATCAGTTGGAAGGGGAGCCAGATAACCTTCTGTAGCGCAGCATTTACTCAGAATGCTCGTCCTTGCTTGTGTGGCCAGCTCTCTGGAGTAGGGCTCAAACCCACCATGTTCTCTCTCAGAGGCAAGACCATCAGCAATTCTTAATCATTTCCTGCAGGCATTTGAATCATGTTAATTCTTTTAGATGAAACACGAGCAAAAGAGAATATTTTAACATGTTTGCTAAAATCATACAGCACAATTATAACCTATTGTTTCATTCCAAATGTATTTATTCAGAGGACATAGGCATTGTGGGGAGCACCACCATCCAATTGCTCTAAGAGATAATGGTGAGCTACCTTCTTGAACCTCAGCAGCCTGTATGGTGAAGGTGTTCCCACAATGTTGCTGGGTTAGGAGTTCCAGGAGTTAGAGTCAGCAACAGTGAAGGAACAATGATACTGTATAATTCCAAGTCAGGATGGCATGTGAGGGCAGATGGTAATGGTCCAATTTGCCCTCTCCCTTGTTCTGTTATGTGATAGAAGTCATGCATTTGGGAGGAGATGTCAGAGTAACCTAGCTAAGCACAGGACCACCAAGGACATCTACAAGAGGCAATGTCTCAGGAAGGCGAAATAAGATATCTTTATTAGTCACATAAACACACAGTGAGGTGTATCTTTTGCATAGAGTGTTCTGGGGGCAGCCCACAAGTGTCGCCACGCTTCTGGCACCAACATAGCATGCCCACAACTTCCTAACCCGTACGCCTTTGGAATGTGGGAGGAAACCGGAGAATTCAGAAGAAACCCACGCAGACATGGGGAGAACATACAAACTCCTTACAGATAGCAGCCAAAATTGAACCCGGGTCACTGGCGCTGTAGTGGTTACGCCAACCACTACACTGCCGTGCCTGCAGAGGAGGGGCAGTTGCATTTTTGATTAGAGGGAACATCATGGAGGTACTTAGCGAGGATATTCTTGGGTTGTCATCCAGTGAGGTGATTTGGGTGGAACTTAGAAATAAGAAGGGGATGATCACTTTAATGGGATTGTATTACAGGCTAGCCAATTGTCTATGGGAAGTAGAGTAAACATATAGTGAGGTTGCAGATAGATGTAAGAATAATAGGGCTGTAATAGTGGGTAATTTCACTTTCCCTCATATTGACTGGAACTGCTGTAAAACAGTGTCATCAGTTTCACATTCAGGGCTTGGATGGGGTGGAGCTTCTTAAATGTATCCAGGAATGTTTTCTCAAGCAGTATGTAAATGGACCAACTGGAGAGAGGGGCAACCCTGGACCTGCAATTGTGCAAAGAGGCAGGGCAAGTGACTGAAGTGTCAGTGGGGGAGCTCTCTGGGACCAATGACAATAATTCCAAAAGCTTTAAAATAGTTGTGGAAAAAGATAGGACTGGTCCACAAATTAAAGTCCTAAATTGGGACAAATTTTGAAGGGTACAGACAAGAACTTGCAAAGGTTAAATCAAGAGATTCTCTTTGAAGGTAAAGGGACGTCTGGCAAGTGGAAGGCTTTTGAAAGTGATAAGATAAGATATCTTTATTAGTCACATGCACATGGAAACACTCAATGATATACATCTTTTGTGTAGAGTGTTCTGGGGGCAGCCCGCAAGTGTCACCACGCTTCCGGCGCCAACATAGCATTCCCATAACTTCCTAACCCATATGTCTTTGGAATGTGGGAGGAAACTGGACCACCCAGAGGAAACCCACGCAGACAGGGGGGAGAAAGTACAAACTCCTTACAGACAGCGGCCGGAATTGAACCCAGGTCACTATCACTGTAATAGCATTATGCTAACCACTGTGACTGAAATAGGGAGAGTTCAAGGACAACATGTTCCTGCTAGAGTGAAAGGCAAGGCTGACAGGACTAGGGAACCCTGGTTGAACAGGGATATTGAGGCTCTGGTTAGGAAAAAGAAGGAAGTGGATGTTAGGGATAGGCAGCTGTGATCAAGTGAATCCCCTGAGGAGTAACAGAAATGTATGACCACACTTAAGAGGGGAAACAGGCGGGCAAAAGGAGGACATGAGATAGATCTGGCAGATAAAGTAAAGGAGAATCCTATGAGATTCTACAAGTATATTATGAGCAAAAGGATGACTAGGGAGAAAATACGTCCCCTTAAGGATCAATGTGATTGCCTTTGTGTGGAGTCACAGGAGATGGATGAGGTGTTAAATGAATATTTCTCATCTGTATTTACCGTAGGAAAGGTCATGGATGGTATGCAATAATGGAAAAGAATAGTGATGTATTGAAGCATATCCGTGTTACAAAAGAAGAGTTGCTGGCAATGTGGTGGGGCTGGATCAAGAGTATCCTAGGACATTGTGGGAAGCTAGGGAAGAGATTACAGGGGCCCTTGCATCATCTTTGGCCATGGATGAGGTACCAGAGCACTGAAGTGTAGCTAATGTTGTGCCTTTATTTAAGAAAGGCTGCGAGGACAAGACAGGGAATTACAGGCTGGTGAGCCTAACATAAGTGGTGGGAAAGTTACTGGAGGAAGTTCTGAGGGACAAGATCTACCAGGGTACAATTATAATTTTTAAAAGACATTTGGATGGGTACATGGATAGAAAAGGCATAGAGGGATGTGGGCCAAACTCAAGCAAATGGGACTAGCTCAGATATTCAGCATGGATGAGTCGGGCCAAAGGGCCTGTTTCCGTGCTGTATGACTCTACAACTCTATATTATATTGGAGATCGGGCAGCCTGATGCCTGATGTCAAAACCCTCTGAACTCTGATGCTCCAAAGAGTTAAATAATTAACAGAATAAAAGTTACTTAAAATAATACATTGATATAAAAACTGTTCATACTAAAAAAAAATTCTAACATAAAGATTCAATAATCAAAAAAATGCTGAGTCCAGAGGCAAAACAGAAGGCAAACGGAACATCTAACCCCCAGCTCATTCCTGTGTAACAATGTGCAGGTGTGGAAGTCGGGAATGGAACCATCAACAAAAGACCAATGCAATCTGGCCCAACATTTCAGTTCAATGAACTTTAAATAGACCATTTATGAAGAAGTATCTCGAAGTTACGCATCGAGATTCACTTGAATTCACTTGTTGGGCTGAGGTTAGGACTAGCCTAAGAGTAGCAAACTTAGGACCAGCATTATAAGCCAAAATTTTTTGGAGTAGACTATCTACTGACAATGCCTGCCAATTGGATATTTTCCTTGACATTTAACTTGAAAAACCTCTGCAAAGTAAATTGCTAGCAGCTCAAGTTGTTAATGGTGCTTTGAGGGCAACTGGGATCTGGTTCAATGACAGCACCAACCAAATATCTCCTTTATCAAATAAATTCAAGGAATGAAGGAGTAGGAAGTATAATGAATTAGTCAAATTAGACCCAGAAAGAGAAATAGGGAAGAAAATACATATTGGATTAGGAGAAAGAAAAGACAGGAAAGTAAAATAAGAAAAATGTAAACTTGTAAATTTTACAAAATCTACATGAACAATTTACTGCCTAAAGACGTAAGACTGGACAATTGGAATGGGTTCCTCTCTGGGCCTCTGTGAGTGGCATTGCAGAATCATAAATGTCATTTTAAAAAAGCTCCTTACGTTGTTGAACACCAGTCCTAGGTTCCTGCAGGGAGCAAAATTTGTCTTAACAGTGCAAATACAGCAATTTAGAGAAACCCCAGGGAAACTGATGGCAAGCTCTAAGGCTAATGGCAGAGCGTCACAAATTGTCCAACAATCTGTGGCAATTTGTAATTCATAGCAAAGCTTTCCCTTGGCCTAATTGCTGGGTGTTTTAAACATTGGTTAACAACATATTCATTAAACTCAGTATTAATTTTCTACCTATTTCTGAGCCGATGCTGGTGA
>JAUZTB010000078.1:7838015-7848931 GCA_034780895.1 Rhynchobatus australiae
GGAGGTGAAGAGATGGTCGATGTTTCATGTGTCCTGACGCAGGTTCTCAAACATTGACAGTCTGCCCGCACAGATGCAGCCTGACCTGCTGAGTTCCTCCAGCAGTTTGTTTATTTCACTCCAGCTTATGGTGTGTGAAGCCTCTTATGTCTCCAGAGGGCAATAGGCTTCTGGATATTAGTGCAGGAAAATGGCGCTGAGGTATAAGATTAGCCACGATCTTAATGAATGGCAAGGCAGACTCAAGAGGCCATGTGGCATCCTCTTGCTCCTATCCCTTCTTTTCTTATGTCCTTTCTGTATTTATCTAGCTTTCCTTCAAAGGCATCAGTACTATTTGTACCAAATGTTGCCTGTGGGAAAGAGTCCCACATTCTCACAATTTTCTGGGTCAGGAAGTCTCTGCTGAATTCTCCACTGCCAACATAAGCGACTGTATTTGCTGATTTGTTGTGTCTGACTAACGACTGACTGTTTTGACAAGGTACCATGAAGGACCAATAAGGGTAGTATATTTAATGTAGTTGACAAGGATCTTAGCACAGAGTTTGACAAATTTCCTTGTGTTATGTTGAACAGGAAGGTAAATACTCTTGGAATCCAAGTGGTATGTTGGATGCATTATTAGTGGTGAGGCAGAATTAGAGTCATAGAGTCATGGAGCACAGAAACAGTGCCTTCATCCACTGAGTCCATGCCGACTGTTAACCATCCATTTACACTAATTCTATGTTCATGCCATTTTATTCTCCCCATGTTCTCAACAACTTCTCCCAGATTTTACCACTCATCTACATATTGGGCCCAATTTACAGTGGCCAGTTAACCTACTGACTGCACATCTTTGGGATGTGGAAGGAAACCCAGAGGGTCTTGAGGAGAACGTGCAAACTCCACACAGACAGAGGTCAGGATTGAACTCTGGCCTCTGGTGCAATGAGGGAGTGGCTCTACCCACTGCGCCACCATGCTGCCCATGTGTAATGATTGTTCTCGTGAATGGAAGTCTGTTTTACAGCATGATTCCAGAGGACCCACAGCTACATCTGATTTTTTTTGTAGTAGGTAATCATGAATTAAAAATACGGGCCATTGTTATGAAACCTGAAGATTATACAAAAAAAAGCCCTGTGGTTGATAGTGAGGAAAAGAGAGGATATTATAGATCATGAGCTCAGCAGAAGGTAGTGACTGGCATTCAATGCAGAGGTACTGCATTTGCGGAAGGCAGATAACAGCAGGAAAATGGTGGGTTACTAAACTGTGCAGAAGTAGAGAGTGACCTTGGATTGTATGTTCACAGGTTTCTGAAGATAGCAGAATGTGGACAGGATGGTTGGAAAAGAAAACATGAAATTTTCCTTCATTATCTGAGACATGGAATACAAGAGCAAAGAGGCCACACTAAAACTGGACCAAACATTAGTTAGGACACAGATGGAGGGACTATGTACAGTTCTAAAAACTAGAAAACCCAGGAAAGACTTAATAGAGGTTGCCTGACCTGCTGAGTATTCTCAAAATTCTCTGGTTTTATTTCAGATCTCCAGCATCTGAATTAGATTTTTGAATTTTAGTTACCATGTACAGTTCTTGTTACCCGGCTACAGGAAGATGTGATAACATTACGGAGAATATTTTGGAGAATGTTGCCAGAGCTGGAGGTTTAAAGTTGAGGAGAGTGGCTACGCTGGGGTTGTTTTCTCTCGAAAAGAGGAATTCTAAATGGAGACTTAATTAAGGTGTTCAAAACTATGAAAGGCCCAATGAGGTGGAGCAGCCAATATCTGAGAGTTGTAGATTTAAGGTAATTGGAAGAGGAATTAGGAAAAATATTTAATGTAATTGGAAGAGGAATTAACCATAGAACCATAGAATTAAGAAGGATATTTAATGTAATTGCAAGAGGAATTAGGAAAAATATTTTCTCACTGGAAGAGTTGTGGGAGAATAGAACTCACTTCCTGAAAGTCCACAAATCTGCTGACTGAGAGCTGGTAAATGGGAGTAGTCTCAAGAACATTATCTTGACTGGCATTGACACAATAAGTAGAACGGTCTTTCTTTGTTCCATCAGATTCTTCCATTCTGTACAGTACTTACAGCTTCTTGTGTTGGACTTTTCATTAACAAGAATGCCTTTACAATCTATCTGCCAACTGACTAGTGGGCTGCACAGTGGCGCAACTTGTATAGCCGCTACGTCGCAGCGCCAGGTTCAATCCTGACTTCCGCTGCTGTCTGTGTAGAGCTTGCACGTTCTCCCAGTGACCGTGATACAGCAGGTGCTCGAGTTTTCTCCCACATTCCGAAGACCTCAGGCTGGTAATTTAAATGGCTGCTGTAAATTGCCGCTTGTGTGTAGGTGAGTCGTGGAATCTGAGGAAGTTGACGAGAATGTGGAGAGAATTAAAGTAAAAGGGTTAATGTAGGACTGGTGTAAGTGGGTGTTTGATGGTCAGCAATGGATGGTGGGATGAAGGTCCATGACTAGTGGTGTCCGTCAGGGGTCAGCGCTGGGCCCATTGTTGTTTGTCATCTATATCAGTAATTCAGATGAGACTGTACAAGACATGGTTAGTAAGTTTGCAGGTGACACTAAAATAGGTAGTATCATAGATAGTGAAGGTGGTTATCAAGAATTACAGTGGGATGATCAGCTGGTAAGTGGGCTGAGGAATGGCAAATGGAGTTTAGTTCAGCATTTTTGCAAGTGAAATCAAGGTAGGACTTTCACAGAAAGTAGTGTGATTGAGATTCACTTTCCAGGCCCCAAAATAGCTTATTGCTAACCTCAGCTTTTTAGCACAGCAGCATGATCATCCAGAGGTCAAGGAGTGGTTGCTCGTTAAGCTAAAATCCCTTTAGTAAAAACAGCAGAAATTGTCCAAGGCTCAAGATGTTTGTTGTTTGCTAAGTTAAACTTCCAACCAATATTCCCTGCTCAGCCTCTTAACATAAACAAGAGAACAATAGGATCCACGTTTACTTGATTAAACACTCCAGTCACCAGGCCTGAAGATGTGGTTGAAATAACATCACATGTCAATGATGTCAACTAAGTGAAAAATCAATATAAATGTTAGAAAGCAGTCAGGGTAGGGGGAATGACAGAGAGAAGGGGTTACAGAAAGAAGACTGAGAATTCATTCCACAGCCTTTGGTTACTGCAACAGACGACTTGTGTCTGCACATTGTTGGTATGACTTTTTAGCTTGTAAGAATTGTAATTGTGTTTGGAAATCCTTTGTAAGTTCCAAGTCATTGTTAAGAATTACTTATTAGAATTAAAGGTGTCTCACTTAAGATAAATTAAACTGTGCTTAAGCTGCTTGGTTAGCTGGAAGTATCTTCTCCTTGGTTGGGAGGAGAGACCCACCGCTTGAAATAGTGATTATTGACAGCTAGACCTTTCAGCAGAGACTAAAGCAGTGAAGTAAACTCGTCCTTGAAGTGTAGGTTGATACAGTATAAGCTCCCTATAGTGAGGGTAATCGTAGATAGTTATGCCAGATAGAACTTGACTTAAGCTTAGAGCTCTCAGATGGTACACTCAGTATCATCACAGTAGAAGAGTCCTGTGGAGTGTCGTAGAACAAAAGGACCTTGGAGTTCAGATACATAGTTCGCTGAAAGTGGAGTCACAGGTAGACAGGGTGGTGAAGAAGGCTTCTGCTGTGCTGGCCATCTGTCAGGGCATTGAGTATGGATGTTGGGAGGTTAAGTTAGAATTGTACAAGATACTGGTGAGGCCACACTTGGAGTATTCTGTTCAGTTTTGGTCACCCTGCTAAAGGAATGGTGTTGTTAAACTAGAAAAAGTGCAGAAAACATTTACAAGGATGTTGTCAGGACTCGAGGGACTGAGTTACAGCGAGAGCTTGGACAGGCTAAGACTTTATTCCCTGGAATGTAGGAGACTGAGGGGTAATCTTATCGAGGTGTATAAAATCATGAGGGGCATAGATAGGGTGAATGCACACAGTCTTTTTCTCAGGGTTGAGGAATCGAGGTATATTGGGCATAGGCTTAAGGTGAGAGGGGAACGATTTAGTAGGAACTCGAGGTGCAACTTTTTTACACAGAGGGTGGCATGTATATGAAATGAGTTGCCGGAGGAAGTGGTTGAGGAAGGGCCAAACACAAGTAAATGAGACTAGCTTTGATGGGCATCTTGATTGGCATGGACCAGCTGGGCTGAAGGGTCTGTTTCCATGCTTTATGACTATAATTCTATGAGACCACATGATTATTTTAAGGACATCAATCTTTAATACACAAGTAGTTCTTGGATCAGACGTTATCTGAAGTGTGTTTATATAAGTAAACTCTGCTGTGTGCAGCTGGTTTGGATGATTCACACGGGTGAATCTCTTCCTACAACCTGCAGTGCTGATTCAGAAACCCTCATCAAAAAGCTATTTTGCAATTGCCCAAATATTACAGTTACATGGAACCCCGATGAAAGAGATCTGAATAGTTGATATCAATCATGCTTGCTTTAAGGGGAAGAACCCCCTTTGCTTTATCTAGATAGCGGAGGGTTGCCATTTCACTTAGAAGCATTCATCACATGCAGTTCCCTGGAAAGTTCATTACTACTGTGTGAATTCAGAGTGGGTGTGACTATAGATAAGGTGGGGGGGGTGCAAATGAGAAGGGTTGGGGAAATGTCACTTTCTGCTCAATTTTCACCACTAATGCTTGAACCGTCAACTTTTGGGGAAGATTGCTGACCCCGGAACAAAAGTCAACATGGAAACTGTATGAGCTTGAACATGTGACATGTCATGTGCTAGGACTGTTGGATAGCCATGGAGAACAGAAGCTTGCAGTAGTTCAGCCCGGACAAGATACACAGGACACTCATCATAAGCAGATACAGCACTGTTAATTGAATAACGAATGCCATTCAGGACAACTGCTGGAGCATCCTGTCTTTGAAATAATGCTGAGAATTCAACCTGAAAGGGGCTTCAGCCCAACATTTCATCCAAAAGACAAGGCCTCTGACAGCAGAGTATACTCTTCGTGCAGCATTAATCTGTTGAAGCTCAGTGAGTGAGATCATGAAGCCACCACTGTCCAACGTTTGACTAATGGCCACACAGTCAAGGTACCAGAGGATCTTGACAAGTGGAACCAACATCACCAGAGAAGTTTTAAGGGGAGGAATGTGAGTGATCGTTGACTAAAAGCAGTTGCAAGAAGCAAGACTGCAGCCCAGAGTATGCAGCTCTCTCTTTCTGAAAGAAAGTTTTCTGTTAAAGTGTGGTTTTCCTATGAGTAACAAGGCCCCAATGAAAATAGTCAGTAGCAGCAACTCCAGATGTCCGTGCCTAGCCACAGGCCACGAAGCTTGTTGCAAAATTTCAGAGTTGAGTTGGAGTCCCGGTGACAAAGGGTTAACAAACAAAATGAAAACTATTTTTCTACGGGCAAGGCAGGCCACAAAGTAGACGTACCTGGTTTTTTATTACTTCTAGGATGAGTAAAAGGTCGACCAACAAGAGAAACTTTTATCTGGGTTTAATTTTAGACTGCAGTCCCAGCAACGAGTTCTGAAACAGAATGAGTTAATTATTTAACCGTCGATGTTCTGCTCTTGTTTTCCGACCTCGGCTGCACACTATCGTTGTTTGCACTCTTTGACGTGCCTGTTGGTCTTCCTCTCAACGACTACGAGTTGCTCCAGTTTTGCTTTCTGTAATGTTCCTGCCTTCAGATATAAGGGAACCAGGGAGGGTCAGTTGCTGGGATAGGGGTAGACGAAGGGGTTAAACATCTCCTTTCTTATCTCAGCAAATTTGCATTGAGAAGGAACGTTAGTGAAGTCCATTCACAGTCTGATTTTGCCCTCCTTTGTGGTGGACTATCCCTCTCATCCCAGAGTGTACCCCAGCCTAAAGCTATGACGGTGGTCACCAGCTGAAGCTATCTTGTATTGCGGCAGCCTTCATCATGTTATGAAGGAAGCATAATCTTCCTTCTCTTCTTTCTCACTTTACCCACTCCACACAGAATCTTGCGCCCTCTTGACTGCTCTCTTTTCTCCCCATAATCTCCTCCCCCTTAACCCTCATTCTACTCCCCACGCTCTTCTTCTACAATCCCACCCCCTCCTCCTCACCCCAACTCTCAGTCCACAACTGCCCCTCTCCTGTTGTGGCTGTTCCCTCCCCTATATTCACTTCACTTGATCCTCTCAATGCCACTTCTTCTTCTGCCATCTGACACTCTCCTTCTTCACTCCCCCCTCTTCTTGTCAGCTGTCCCTGCTTCTTGTGGTCTTAACAACCCAGATGATGTCTGCCTTACTTGGGCAGCTTTGAAAAATCACACACCATCATTTCGAAGAAGAGAAAGGGATTTCTCCCTGCATATCCCTTCTGACCATCAATGCTAAAAAGCAAATTATCACATCATTGGCACTTTGCTATTTGTAGGAGATTGTGAACGTCTGAGCTGCCAATTTCCTACATCACAGCAATGACTTCAATTCAATAGTACCTCATTGACTCAAAAGCATTTTGGGATATTGCAAAATTCAAATGAGTTCTTTCTTTCAAAAGTACAGAGCAAAGCTTCCGTTCTTGACCTTTCTGCTCCCTCCTTTCCTATTGATATGATACCTTGTTCCCCGAGTGGGCTCCTTTGCATGTAGTGGGTAACATTGTTTAAGTAAAACAGAAACTGCTGCAATAACATAGGAGGTCAGACAGCAGTTGCAGAACAAGAAAAAACAAAGTTAAGGTCTCAGGTCTTTTCATCAGAACCCAACATCAATCTGTTGCTCAGGCCATTGACCTGAAAAGCAATCCCTGTTTCTTTCTCCAGATGTTCCAGAGTATTTAAATCATTTATTTCAGATTTCCAGTAACTCCAATATTTAGCTTTGGAGCAATTGTTTCTGAATTGGCTGTAACAGTTTTGTAAGATTAGGCAATGATAGTCTAGGCCTTAAAGGTTCATCTGCATTCATATCCCTTGGCCTTGTGACAGATAATACGTGTAACACCCTTAATCCTTGCTCAGCCAAGTTTGGTGACTTTATACTAAAGATGAGTCCTGTATTCCAGGATACTGCCAGCATTAGTCAGATGTATCCTCTAATCAGTACAAACTGGCCCAACTTGGGCAAATGAGGTTATGATACCATCAGCTTATTCCAACTCATTGGATGCTGTCCCCCATGGATGATGAGGATTCAGTCATTGGCATTTGAATTCTTTTAATTAACTGCAAATTCTAGAAGAACTTTGTCAGTGCTGTGGGGCAGAGTCTTCTGGTGTGCTGAGTAGGACATCATTGTTTAAAATGGACAAGCCAGGGGTTCAGGAGGATTCAGTGGCCCATTATGTCATAATTGTGTGCAGTTGTGGCCACCCCATTACAGGAAGGATGTGGAAGCTTTGGAAAGGGTGTAGAAGAGGTTTACCAGGACTCTGCCTGGATTAGAGGGCGTAAAACTATAAGGAGAAATTGGACAAACTAGGAGTGTTTATTGTGGAGTGTTGGAGGATGAGGGGAGACCTGACAGAAGTTTATAAAATTATGAGCGGCTTGGATAGGGTAGAGAGGCAGAACCTTTTCTCCCAGTGTAGAAATGTCAAATACTAAGGGACACGCAGTAAAGGGAGAGGGGGAAGGTTTAAGGGAGCGAGAGGGAGAATGTTTAAGGGAGATGCGTGCGGCAAGTTTTTTACATAGAAAGTGGTGGGTACCTGGAACAGGCTGCCACTAGTAGTGGTGGAAGCAAATACATAGACACATGAATGTGGAGGGATATGGATCATGTTCAGGCAGAAGAGATTTTGTTTAATTTGGCATTGTGTTTGGCACAGACATCAAAGGCTGAAGGGCCTGTTCCTGTGTTGTACTGTTCTATGTTCTTTGTTCTCTATCATGTCCCATGAACTAAGAGAAAAAGGAACTTAATGACCTTACTAGGTCAGATAAAGTAGAAACACTCTGAAGAAAAACACTACAACCGTACAAATCCCCACAGCATGTGGTGACCCCGTGATCTGTGTGTCAGAAGATGACATCAGAACATCCTTCAAGAGGGTGAATCCTTGCAAGGCATCAGGCCCCAACGGTGTACCATAGGGGCAGGCACGGTGGTGTAGTGGTTAGTGTAATGCTATTACAGTGCCAGCGACCAGGGTTCAATTCCGGCCGCTGTCTGTAAGGAGTTTGTATGTTCTCCCCGTGTCTGCGTGGGTGTCCTCCGGGTGCTCCGGTTTCCTCCCACATTCCAAAGAAATACAGTTTAGAAAGTTGTGGGCGTGCTATGTTGGCGCTGGAAGTGTGGCAACACTTGCGGGCTGGCCCCAGAACACCCTACACAAAGGATGCATTTCACTGTGTGTTTTGATGTACATGTGACTAATAAAGATATCTTTTATCTCTTATCTTACCTGGCAGAGTACTGAAAATCTGTGCCGACCAATCTTGGGCCCAACACATTGATACAATCACGAAGAAGGCACGCCAGTGGCTCTGCTTCATTAGGAGATTTGGTATGTCACCAAAGATTCTTGCAAATTTCTACAGATGCACGGTGGAGAGTATTCTGACTGGTTGCATCACTGCCTGGTATGGAGGCTCCAATGCACAGGATTGAAAGAGGCTACAGAGGGTTGTAGACTCAGCCAGTTCCATCACGGGCACAACCCTCCCCACCATCAAGGACATCTTCAAGAGGTTATTCCTCAAGAAAGCAGCATCCATCATGAAGGACCCTCACTACCCGGGGCATGCCCTCTTCACATTGCTACCATCAGGGAGGAGGCCTGAAGACCCACACTCAATATTTCAGGAACAACTTCTTCCCCTCCACATCAGATTTCTGAACAGTCCATGAACACTACTTTCTTTTTATTTATTTTTGTAACATAGTAATTTTTATGTCTTTACGTCTTGCACTGCACTGCTGCCACAAATCAACAAATTTTATGATATATGTAGGTGATAATAAACTGATTCTGATGGGAAAAAATACAGATGTTGGAAATGCAAAACCAAAACAGAAAATGCTTGAAATACTCAGCAGGTCAGGAAGCATCTGTGGAGAGAGAACCAGAATTAACATTTTAGATCAGAACAATGATTTCCTGCTTTTACTGTATTAGGCATCTGAATTTCACTTTACTGGTCTGCAGCTAACACAGAACCCCCTCTATGCCTGGTTTCACTTGGAAGGTTTTCTCACAGTCTTACACATCATAGAACCATAGAACAATACATCTTCAGCCCACCATGTTGTGCCACCTTTCAAACCACACCTAAGACTATCTAACACCTTCCTCCCACATATCCCGCTATCTTAAATTCCTCCATATGCCTATCCAACAATCTCTTGAACTTGACCAACGTATCAGCCTCCACCACCACCTCAGGCAGTGCATTCAATGCCCCAACCACTGTCTGGATGGTAAACCTCCCTCTGACATCTTCCTTGAACGTTCCACCTATTATTTTAAAGCCATGTCCTCTCATTTTGAGCATTTGTGCCCTGGGAAAGAGGCACTGGCTGTCCACTCTATCTATTCCCCTTAATGTCTTATATACCTCTATCATGTCGCCCATCCTCCTCCTCCTCTCCAATGAGTAAAGCCCTAGCTCCTTAAGTCTCTCCTCATAATCCATACTCTCTAATCCAGGCAGCATCCTAGTAAATCTCCTCTGCACCCTTTCCACATCCTTCCTATAATGAGGTGACCAGAAATGGACACAGTACTCCAAGTGTGGCCTAACCATTACATGGCAAGTATAGGAACGGTTAGTTATTTCACACACATACCAAAAACATAATGACCCAAAACATAATGAACCAAGGGTTTTATTTATTTACTATGACTTTTTACAGATTCATTGGTAAACTTTATCATTGAGGAATACAATTCACTTATTGTAAATTGATAAATTTGAAAAAGTTTATCTCTACCAGATTAGCTGGGTGTAATGCTTTTCCTATGACTATCCAGAGCTGAAAATGTTGTGGTTTCCATCAGTTCTATCTTTCCATTGTTTGTAAATTACTGATTCTACTGTGTTCCCTGATAGGAAATTTGGGTCATTGTCCCTGTATTGAGTTCTGTCTTATACATGAACTCAATCTTATCTTTTTTACAGTTCAGTGTGGCTAATAGATAAAAATCAAAACAAGATGCTCGGAATGTTCAACAGTCAGACATCAATAGGGAGAGAGAAACAGTAAATTTCAAGTCAAACTGAAAAGCCATCTCTCCAGAGATACTGTTTGGCTGAGGGTATCCCCAGCATTTTTGTTTGTACTTCAGATTTCAAGCAACCACGGTATTTTACTTTGGATGGTAAGTCAAAATATGGTCTAAATGACTTGGAAAATTAAAAAAAAACTTCTGATGCTGGAAATCTGAAATAAAATTGCTGGAAACGTTCAGCAGGACAGGCAGCACCTATGGAAAGAGAAACAGGTAACAGCTCTCTGTCTTCATATTCCAATTCATATAGTGAAAGCATTTAAGAATTAGTTCTACCAACAGCTTTCTTGAAAGACATTGTAAGTTGGCATCAATGGCAAAAGTACTGTGATGCAGTGCCTCCTCACTGCTGCTGCTATGTTGCACCACTTTCCCTGGGTATATCTGCAGATGTCCATGATGGATGCTGTAAAAGGGCAGTTTCAGACTTCTGCCCTCAATCAATTGTAGTTTTTTTTCCTTTTGAAGGCAGTTCTCTGGTGTATCTGAGCAGGAGTATGCTCACAGTTGTGAAATGTTCAAAATGAGGCACATTTCTGTGTTACCGAGAGAACTGCAGAACCTTATTTGAGATCAGTACAAGTGTGCAGTTGAGATCAGATTAGAGTCTCCCAGAGAATCAGAATACTTGTTATTTTAATAGTTTGGATATAAGGACAATGATTGATA
>JAUZTB010000078.1:7977702-7998702 GCA_034780895.1 Rhynchobatus australiae
TTCATTATTGTCAGATACCTGCAAATAAACTTCCAAAGGGATCCAGAGGAGGCCAGTTTGTAATTTTGGAAGCAAAATCGGCACTTTTTAATTTGCAGAGTGCTATCCTTATTACACGTCAATCAGGATACATCTTTATCCAGACTGACAAACCAATCTACACACCAACTGAAGCTGGTAACTATGCTTGAAAGTTTTTTTTAAATATCTGCATGACACAAGCACATAACGCTGCTGTACGAGTGAGGTGGGAGAAGTACGAAGATCATTGAGGTTATTTGCTTTAATAGGGAATGAAGCTATTCCTCTTGCAGGTAATCCAGAAAGAAGGATTTGCAATTTACTTAGCACTATCTGAACACTGCAGTGTTCTAACAGCTAGTGGAGCACAGATTTGAAAAGTAATCACAGTAAATTGCAAGAAACTCAGCAGATATTTTTTTTTGCATGGACAGAAGTGTAACAACAGTCAGATAATCAGTTTTAGTGATTTGCTTGAGACATAAATGGTCCCAAGATACTGGGAGATGCAGTTGGAGTAGCCTGGGCAAATAACTGTAACGCATTTTTTATATGTTACACATTGTAGACATGGTGTGCCTGGTGATGGAGGCATTAAATACGTAGGATGATTGATGAAGTGCTTGTCAAATGGGCTGCTTCATCCTGCTTTGGTATTGCTATTGGTTTATTATTGTCACTTGTTCCGAGGTACAGTGAAAATCTAGTCTTGCATACTGATCATACAGATCAATTCATTGCACAGTGCATATGCATCGAGTTAGGACAGAGTGCATTGAGGTAGTACAGGTAAAAGCAATGACAGAGTAAAGTATCACATCTACAGGGAAGTGCATTTCAGGTAGACAATAAGGTGCAATGTCATAACGGGGTAGATTTTGAGGTCAAGAGTCCATCTCATTTCACCAGGATGAAAGCAATGCTATAACTCTCGATGTTGTGCTGAACATCAGGCAAGTAGAGGTTATTCCACCAAATTCTTGACGTGCTTTATAGATGCAAGGGCCTGGGCATATCAGCAGGTGAGGCACCACAGGATTCCCAGTCTTTAACCTGCTATTGCAATCAGTCTTTATATGGCTGGTCCTGTTGCTTTTGATCATTAATGACTCCCAGCATATTGATGTCAAGGGAATCGATGGTGGTAATACCTTGGAATGGTAATTGTAGGTGGTTAGATTGTGAGAGCTGCAGTATGGATTAATGTTTGTGTTGGTTTTTTTTCCAGTGCTTTATCGCTTGCTCATGGTGGACAGTGACCTGAAGCCAAGAAGATACCCAGTAGTTGTTGAATTTGTGGTAAGGTATATTGTTCTATAAATATCAAAAAGTAACATCCTTTCCCCATTGGAGTGTGTGGAGATTTGTAGTTCTCACTGATGCCATTTGTAATGGTATTATCCAGGTTGGAGCTGAGGAACAATGAAAATGTGATCCAGGAGGATCACAACAACACAGGAATTTTTAATGCAGCGTTATCAAGTAAATTATGACCCTAAAAGTGCATGGAGATATTAGGACAGGTGATGAGATCAGTGTTATGGAACACATTGAAGGAAGGGAGATGGAAAAGTAGAGAAATTTTGGGTGGGAATAATAAAGTGCTTGTCCTTTGTGGAACAACTGAAATCTGGGTTGAGCAGGAAAGCAGAACTGGATACATTCACAGACCCTGGAACGTTGTAGGGCTCAGGGATGGGGTTCCTGACATTTAATTCTCAGTGTGGATTTTGAGTCAGAGCAATATTAGATATTCACTGTCCTTGCCAATGAATGAATGCTTATGAGAGCTACCAGTTGATTCTGGTGGAACAGGACCTTAGTGTGATACTTTGGGAGAGGAAAGAAAATTAGTAATGAAACAAAAGCAGCAATGAAGAAACCGTGGCTTATCAATTTAATTCACTACAGCTGGTGAATTAGAAAACATCTGACGGGCCTCCCCATATCAGCAGGCTCTGTTAACTCCACCCATATCAGCAGGCTCTGTTAACTCCAACTACTTTTCTGCATTCTCTAGTTGAATTTTGCCAGTGTTTGCTCTCACATTTTTCTGTTTAAAGTTCAACTGATTATGAGCCTGTACTGCAACTAATAATTTAATGTTGACATTTTTTTCTATCTCCTGTAATCATAGCCTGAAGGAGATGCAGCTTTAAAATTCCTTGGCCAAGGACCTGGGATGACTAACATCTGTTGCAACTTCCTCGTAGCCCACACAGGCAAACACACTGTTTATACTTGACAACTTATGGGAAAACAGAAACACTACTGTCATGAGTACTGGCCCTTGATTTGGCTCCTTTGATGCCTTGTTGTACAGCACACGGATTCCATGCTGGACTGATCGCATAATGACACACACCTGAGCCCCATCAGGGGCCCAGCATGAGTACTTGGGTTTCTCTAGCACGAGTTGCCAGAGTATTGGCCAACCTTTGGGTATACTTTGGCTCCTGCCTGCTTAGAGTGGTCTGCTGTAGAGCAGTCCTGTGTTCTCTGTTCCTCTTTGAATATCCAGTTTGTGTTGGGATTCCTCCTCAGATCTCTGAGGCAAGATTCCTTCCAGTTGCTGCTGTGTCTGGTCATGAGGAAGTATCCTGACTCCAGTCCTGTACCAGTGTGCTGCATTTGGGTTCTCTGTGAGCTTGCTCTTTGCATCTTGATCCTGTGACAAGTACAGGATCTGCTGACAGTGTTGGTCTCCTTCTTGAAGGAAATGCAGACCACATTGCAGCAAGTATTAGCTAAGTTGTTCCCTGCATTAGAAATGTTGCCTTATGATGAAAAGTTTGAGTAGATTGGCCCTGTAATTTAGATGACTGGTAATGTCATCAAAGTTTGCAAAATTTGAACAGGGCATGACTGGGTAGATGCTATAAACATTTTTCCTGCTGTGGAATGATTTAGAACTGGGGACACAATCTCCATGTAAGGGGTGTTTGATATCAGATTGAGGTTTGAAGAAACTTGCTCTCCAGGTGGATCCTAGGAATTCTCTGCCACGAAGTGTCATTATGCATGTCTAAGACTGAAGCAGATAGATGTTTGGAATATAGGGAATCAAGGTAGTGAGGTTGGGAAAGAGGGCAAGGTGAGATCATCCATGAATTGTTTGAATGGCACAGCAGGCAGAAGGGCCATATAGTCCATTGCTGCTTCTACATCTTATGTTCTACATTCAGAATCTAGAACCTTAACAGGAGCATCAGAGATCCTCTCTGCTGCCTAATGCCACTCATCTCTCCTCTCTCTTCCCAATGTGATTCAGGGTCCAATTGATTATCTTTTTGAGATCAGTAATGGCAGGAGCTTGCAAATGCAAGGCATGTATGCATGTTTAAGTTTACAAAGCCTTGGAGCTTATGTGCCACAGACTACTGCTGCCAGAGGTCCTTATGAAATATTGACCTTGACAGCCTCCCCATCCTCTGCTTCACCACTTTAATGTGTGACTTCAGGCTTGGTATAATTAACACTCCAATTTGTTTTTCACTTCTAATTCTGCTTTCAGAATCCCCAAGATATTGTTGTAGAACGGACTGAAGTCATGATCAAAGATTCCACTGGAATTACTGGAAGTACCTATAAAATACCAAAGGTTGTGAAGTATGTACAAATTCTTGCCACAGTTAAAGATAACTGTGGGCTTATGTTTATTGGAGTTTTAAAGAATGACAGAAGATCTGAATGAAACCTATGACATTCGGAGGGAATAAATACTTGCAGATGGTGGAAATGTGAAATAAAAACTCAAACTGCTGGAAACACCAGTTGTGTAACATCAAATTCTGAAGGGATTTGGGAGGAGATGCTGGGAGAATGTTTCACATTGTTGGAGAATCTCAAACTGGGGGCATGGTTTCAGGATAAGGCATTACCTGCTTAAATAGAAATGAGAAAGAATTTCTTCTCAGGGATGGTCTTGAATCCTTGGAACTGTCTACTTTAGAACTGTGGGAACTGAATCATTTTATATATTCATGCAGATTTGGACTAAATTTAAGTCCATAGCAAAGTCAAGCATGAACTGTCGAGATCGGATCAGCTACAATTTTATTTAATAAAACAGCTGCATGGCAAATCCTTACAAATTTCTCATGTTTTTAGGGCAAGTTAACAATGATGTGGATAGTTTTCTGATCTTGGGTACTGATTTCAGTTTTCCTGACCCCAGTGTGATGAAAGAATCTGTTTACTCATTTCCCAGATGTGAGAATTTCAGGACAAGTAACCCAGAGGCTGGGACTAAAAGTAGGGAGACATGAGTTGGAATCCTACCACATTTTAATGTAGTTTATAAAATAAATCTGGACTAAACTGCTGACACCAGTAACAGTGACCATAAAGCTAATATTCAGATATCTTTCTTTGGTTTGGCCAACATCTGATTCTTGCCTGACTTCAGGCTTTTAGTTCAAAGAAAATTAGATAAGGCGCAAGTACCCCGAAGGCTGTTCTGGGAAGCTAATGACTCCCCTGGGCTTGGCTTCTTCTTGCCTCTTCCACTCCTACACCTCCCACTGAACTCGATCCCAATTGTTAATTTCTTTTTCCAGAGGCCTCTAGATTTTTGGCCTTTTCCTGTGTATTTCAAGTAGAAGTGGTTTGACATCCTGAGTTAAAATAGCCTGTACCTGATTTGCAAAGCTGAAGTTAATACCTCCAATAATCTCAATGTGTTCCAGACTTGTTTTATAATCCAATTTATTTGTGCTATTTAGAATCTCCCATGGTAATTGGGTACAGTAGTGAGGAGGGAGGGGTCCATCAACAATTGTTCCTGTATTATCTGCTATATTTCTTTTTACAATGGAGAATTTATTGTGGAATTGGTAACTTACTGTTTGGTATTATGTGGGGATGTAATCAAACCCCAAGGATTGTTCATTTTCATCGGATTTCAAGGTGAAAATATTTAAATTAAAAATTGATTTATGAGCAGCAATTATTCACAAAATTGATCTAAATATTAAATAATTCAATGCCATAATAATGCTAAGTAACTTATCAGATATATTTTTCAGTATTGGAACATGGAAGATTTTTGCAAGTTACAAAGATGCCCCCGATGCAAATTTCACAACTCAATTTGAAGTGAAGGAATACGGTGAGGAAAATTAACAATTGTGATCAACCACGGTGATTGAAATTAAAAGCCGTAGTTTCCTATGATACAAAGGTTATAGCTGATGGGAAACCCACAGCAGAATGTTTTAGTGTGATACTTGTTCCCACATTGATTCGTCTTTTGTCAATGGGATGTTCAAGCAAGTATTCTGGTTGAAGTTATTTGATTCTGTTCTTAATGTTCCAGATGGTGCTTTCCTCTCAACTCTTCAAATGCCCCATCTCATGATACACACAGCTAGTTTCAAGCCAGCAACACTTTTATGAAACTGAAGTAATAACTGTACTCACCTTGCTCAAAGATGCAACCATCATAAGTTATAAGAGGAACAACAGTTCTTTCGCAATGCTGGCAGTAACTCTATTTAAAGGAGCCTGTTGCAACAGATCCCAGACCAGTGCAGGTTCCCAAACCAAAAAGGTCAAAGTTAATTATTTTTAATTAACCTGCTCTCCTTGGAGGGTGGGGCACCATGAATTTGGTCATCATGCTGAACCTAAACCCTCAACACAACCTCCCAGGGTCTGCCTATATCCAGATATTTGGGCACAGTTCCAGCTCTCCGCACACCCAACACAAATCATAAGGACTCAATACCAGGTGTTCTCTTCCTCATCTTGCACTGGCCTCAGCCTCAAGACCTGTGTCTTCCTATCCTGAGCCTTGGGCAG
Organism: Rhynchobatus australiae; assembly: GCA_034780895.1. Taxonomy (NCBI): domain Eukaryota; kingdom Metazoa; phylum Chordata; class Chondrichthyes; order Rhinopristiformes; family Rhynchobatidae; genus Rhynchobatus; species Rhynchobatus australiae. The sequence goes on from JAUZTB010000078.1 coordinate 7,983,526, forward strand.
GACTGAATTTCACAGAGTCATTCCCAGGACAGAAGGTTGACCAGCAACAATCTTTTAGTGCCCTTTTTATGTCACTGTAGGCTTTCCAGCTTGTATTGTTTTGACTCTGTATCCTAACTCACACTGTTCCATTCACATACCGCTCCTTTGCTTCCCAATCTATTATGGCATTTGGATATTCAAGCACTAGATGTTAAAATTGTTGTTGTTATTTTCTAATTTCACCATTTCATCCCGCCCTTGCTCCATAATCTCTTCCAGCTCTACATCCCTCTGAGATATTTACATTCCTCTAATACCTGCGTCTTAAACATCCCTTAATGTCATTTTCCCATCATTGTTGGTCAATCCTTGACCTGCCAAGGCCCTAATCTCTGGAGTTCCTTCCCTGAACCTTTTTACATTATCTTCCGAGACACCCTTTGTAGCTATCTCTTTGTTCAAGCTTTTGGTCACCTGTTGCAATATCTTCCAAAGCAAAATACCACAGATAGTGGAAATCTGAAATAAAAGCCAAGTTCTGGAAATACTCAACAGAACGGGCAGCATTATGAAGAGATAAACAATATTTCAGCTTGATGATCTTTCACCCAAACTAGAAGAGTGGGAAAGGTGTCTAATGCACTGAGTACCTCTCATATTTGTTGGTTTTTAATCCCAATAACTCCTTATGTGGCTCAGCATTGATATTTGATTTCATTATTGAGATTCAAGTTGAGACAGCTCGTGAGATTAAAGACAACATAGAAATGGTGGTTGTGTTTTTTTGCACCCTTCAAGAGTAATTAGCCTATTTGTTGCAAAGAGATTAAGGGAAAGCTGATGTGGTCAGGAGTGATACCTACTTTTTCATTGTCTAAGTCCTTTGGAGCTGTCTGGATTTGTCCATGGGAATAAATATTATTGTTCTTCTTGTGTCTTTGCCAGTGTTGCCAAGCTTTGAAGTTACCTTGGATTCAGAGAAGCAGTTTTTCTACATTGATGACACAGAATTACACATTACTGTCTCTGCGAGGTTGGTATTGTCTTCTATCAGAACATGGGATTTTTGGAAAAATTGGGAGAGAAATTTGGTTTGAGTTGGTGACATCAAATTGGTGCACAAACTGGATGTAGTGTTGATCTACATTGGTCTAAATGGCAAATGCAAACTGAATGCAGTGTGTTGTCTAGGTCTGAATTTGAATCTGCTTAAACTGCTGGTTCAGCCATAAGTGGAGTACTGTGTTCATTTCTAGGTGTTGCACATTGGTCGGGGGGTCTTTATGTGTGGCAACCAGAGGGAAGGTCAGGTGAAATGATTCACATGGATGCTCCTATGCTTAGAGAAGTCTTTCAGCTGCATGATTTGATGGACTTGTTCTCTTCAGACAAAGAAGACTGAGAGGAAATAGGACAGAGATGTACAAAACCAACCAGTTTGGATTAGGTAGACAGAGAGAAACTTCAATCTGGGGATTGAGGGACAGATTTAAAAGTCTGGATAAAGGTTATGAGTGAGATGTGAGGAGGAACATCCAGAGGATAACAACAGACAATCAGTGTTTTCTGAAGAAATTTGGATGGGCTGTCCAGAGGTTAATTTGTAGCACTATGGGGAAAGACTAGGGAAATGGGAATGAAAAGATTTCAGTACTAGTGAGGCAAAATGGCCACAATGAGAGCAATGTCCTCCTCCTGTGCTGTGACAATTCCACGTGTTCATGATTCACTACAATTGTTTTAGAGACATTTTTATCCTGGTTTTATTCATTTCAGATTCACTTATGGAAAAGTTGAAGGTCGAGCCTTTGTTCTGTTTGGAATAATGAAAAACGGTGAAAAGTTGAGCATTGCAAAGTCACTGCAAACAGTGCCTGTAAGTAGGATCTGTCAAGTTTTCCAAAACTTTAGGAATCCAGAGTGACTTCTAATCTTGTCATGTCCTCAAGATATCCCAAGGAATATTTATTGTTTGCTCCAACTCACCCAAGATCACAGAGAAATTGCTTACTATTGATCAACTAATTGCTTTCTTCACAATACTGATTGGATGTTTTATTTTGCTGTTAGTTATTTATTTTGTGTGATAAAATGTTGGCTTCTCTTTTTAATTTTGGGCTGTTGCTTCATTTCTGGGTGTGAAAGAAGGACGGAGAGGACAAAGGGACTGTCACTGATGAAGTGGGGTCACATTTGCCCAGTTGCTGCTGATGTTTTTAGGCTATCTGGTTATTAGATTAATGAAAGCAAGATAACAAAGAGATTTGGGAATGCTGTGAAATGCAGGTTAGAGCTGTTGTTGAAACCTGAACCAAAATGAAATGCCCAGAACATCAAGTTTCAAGGTAAAGAGAAAATCTGAGCTAATATCAGAGCTGGATAATCTTGCAGCAAGGCTGGCCAGTTTGATACAAACAGAAAAAAGTGAGTGATCTGAAATTGTCGAATTTGATTTTAAGTTCCAAATGCTGCAACGTACCAAGATGGAAATGAGGTGTAGATCCTCAGGCTTATGTTGGACTTCATTGTAAAAGTGCAGAGGCCACAGACAGGGTGGTAGTGGGATGGAGAATTATAATGAGAGGCAACTGGAAACTCCGCATCGCCGTTACAGACCGAATGCAGGAGTTCTGCAAAGAGGCTACTTGGTTTCACAAGTGTAGGCAAAATCACATCCTGAACACCAAATGAAATACCACCAAACTGGAAGAAGTGCAATGAGTAAATGAACTGCAGCCTTTTCAAAGCTGTTTGTATGGTTAGGGCAATTGAATATCTGTAAATATCTTTTTGACATTCACAACTACTCAGTAAAACTTGGGCCACATGAAGAAAGGTTTGAAAAGTTAATTATCTTTAATAATTATTTTGCATCTAAGAAGTTGAAAAGCACTTACAAAACTAAAAATTAACGTAACCCATTAAAATTAACAACTAAATAAAAAGCATAATTAAGATTCGTGAAGCCATTGCCTCTCTTTATTTGACTGGGAACTGCTGCACTGGGTCTGGTCCAAGCTTGTATTACTGTTTGCTCAGGTCAGAGGATCGGCCCAATTCTCCTTGTTTGGCAATTTGGGTATTTTTATTTAATCAAAAAATCTCTAGTCAAATTCATTCACCTTCAGCTTGTCTAATAAATGGAATGTAAATTGGTCATAGGAATAAATAATGTTGGCACTTTCAAAACCAACTGCTGTCTGTGCCCCTTTCCACCCCAGCTTACTTCTCTACCCATCGCCACACCCCCTCCCACCCACCCCAATATCTCTTGAGATGCTCAGTAACATCACTGACAAGCTTTTCACATACTTGCACAAACAGATGTGGCTGATCTTTGCCCTAAACTGCAACTTAACTGTGACATTCTTAATGCAAAATGGTTGGCTGACCATGGTTGGTTGGTAACCAAAATGGTTGGTTATTTATAAAATGCATCACCAACAGAGTTTCATTGGTGTACAATATAAAAAGCTGAGCTTTTCAAGTACATTTTTGGGGTGGCTCCTTCACTTATTTCTGATTTTATATAAAAAACAACAAAAAACATATTATAACAAATGATGTAATCAGTATTTGTGGCAAATAACTACAACAAGAACAGTGAAAATACATGGTAAGAGAGAAGGGACACAGTACGAGTAACTGTGAGTCAACATAGACTCACAGGTGGCCGGTACACTTTCTTAAAAATGTTGGACAGTCAGAGTCTTTTCCCCAGGGTTGGGGATTCCATAACTGGAGGGCACAGATACAAAATAAGAGGGTAGAGAATTACAAGAGACCTAAGGGGACACAGTGCAGGTAACAGTGAATCAAGGTAACAGGTACACGTACAGGTGGCAGGTACATTCTCTTAAAGTTTTACCATTTGCATTACTGCAGAAAATCAGCTGCAATATCAAGAACTCTCTAACCTCTGTACTTGCAGATTATAAATGGCCATGGAGAAGCTGTCCTGACAAAGGACCACTTGCTTGGCAGCTTCCAAGACATGAACTCACTGATTGGGAGTTCAATCTATGTTACTGCAAGTGTGATCACACATACAGGTAAGTGCTTGTCTTAATGCAGTTTAAAGAACAATGAAATGATGCTAATGTACTGATGTAAAGGCATTGAAGATCTTGTCCCAGTTTTTAATTCTATGCCTGGTTATATATGTATAAGCTATCTCTGGCATTGTATAATGTGGTCAAGTCTCCTCTCATGTTATCAGCTTAAACTAATCAGAATCAGCTAGATGAGCAAAAGTTTCATCAAATTTAAATAAGTGAGTTACACCCATGGCAACTTGCACTTGTGTTTCCTACAAACTGTTGCTTTGCAGTAATTTAAGGTCCAATTTGCATGGATTGTATCCCATGAAACTATCCACACCCACAAATCCAGATTGCAAGACTTTGCTCTTGGAGCAATTCAGGAAGGCACTTTCAATTTTCCCCTTAATCCTGGAAACACAGACGCCAGAGATTTATCAAAAAACTTGTATTGAATTACCAACTAATTTCTGTGTACAAAAGCACGACCACTACTGTCTGAAGCACAAGTGTTGCAGACTCATAGAAATGAAATTTTGCCCTCCTCATGTGGAAATACAGCTCGGTCGCAGTTAGTGAAGATGTTAGATTAAGGACCCATTATTATATGAAAATTTGCATTGCAGGAGGTACAGTATAGCCTTTGGTGGAGGATATCAGCTGCCATTGACAGTGAGAAGAGAAGTCAGAAGCTAAATCTCTTCTCTATACGGATGCAGTAAATCAAAAGCAGACTGCACTAGTTTTGACAAACTGAAGCATACAATTGAAATGTACAAATCATTCCATCTGGCAATAATGCCCATTCAGTGAATGGAGTAGGTGCTCGATTCCACCCCCCTCCCCCACCCTTTCATATAGCTTGTTTATTTAGCCTTCTACTTACAGCATGAACCAGTTGGACCGAAGGGCCTGTTTCCATGCTGTATGACCCTGTGACGATGATTCTATGACTCATTCTCAATGACCCCAGTCAAAAAGACTGTTCAACAACTGGTTTGCACGGATCTTTGTTTGACAGATGAGTTTGCTACCCTTTGTTGTAGCAAACGAATCCTATGTCAAGCAACAAATTAAATTAAATGCAACACTTTCATTGGTAAGTTATAAGTAAAAAACAAAAAATAAATTGCTGGAAAAATTCAGCAGGTCAATCAGCATCTGTGGAGGCAAAGGGGTGGTTGATATTTTGGAATGGAATTGTTTTATTATTGCCACTTTTACCAAGGTACAGTGTAAAACCTTTCTTGCATACCATTCATACAGATCAATTCATTACACAGTGCATTGAAGTACAAATGCAGAATGTAAAATTAAGTGTCACAGCTAACGAGAGTGCAGTGCAGGTAGACGATAAGGTGCAAGGTCATAATGAAGTAGATTGTGAGGTCAAGAGTCCACCTTATCGAAGTGACCCTGCATCAGGTTTCTTAAGTGAATATTTGTTAATTGGTGGAGAGCTGGATATCAGTCATTCCTTTATCAATGCTAGTCTAATTCTGGAATTCTTTACCTAATAGCATGTTAGGAGTACCTTCACCACATAGAACATGGTAGTTCAGGAAGGCAGCTCAGCACCACCTTCTCAAGACTATTTCTTGAATCAAAATGCACAGCTGTAATCATTTTATTGATTTTAAGTCATGTTGTTGATTGTATTTTTAAATCTGTACATTTTTTTTCTCTGGAACCTGCTTATCAGCAACCATGCTGACATTATTAAAATCTTGAAGTCCACTCTGGACCCAGACTGAGACCCTCACACCAAACATGGTCAATGAAGAGTTGCGTAGGGCATTTTGATCTTTATAAATGAAATCTCTTGTTACTGATCCAGATGTGGAACTACAGAGTCTTGACCCACAAAAGCAAAACGACAGAGATTCTGTAAATAAAGAGAAAATAGTGCAAATGCTCAGCAGATCAGGTGGCATCTGTGAAGAGTGAAACATCTTTTACAATTTCATCTAGTTAGTAATCTGACATAGTGCTTTGACCTATTTTTCAAATTCTGGCACAGATTGAACTACACTAAGATCTCTCATGGAAAATGCGGTCAAACTCTCCTCAAGTAGAGAATGGGTCAAATACCTCTGTGTGACAGTCAATACTCAACAGGAATGATGGCACACATTGCCTCAGATTGTCTTTTTAATTCTTTCATTCTTGTAGGAAAAAGATTCCCACCAACTCATTATCAATGAAAAATGCTCTCTATTGAATCTGAGCAGTATTTTGTAAAGGCTTCCATAAGCAATATTAAAAAAAACGTAGTTATGCCACTGTTGCCATTTTGCAAACTCAGAGCAGAGATCTTTCACATATGTAATTGTGTAAAATGCGTTATGTATTTTTCGATATTTCTGTTTTTTTTTGCAGGCAGTGACCTTGTCGAAGCAGAAAAAACAGACATAAGAATAGTTGTCAGCCCATATACAATCTTGTTCACCAAAACTTCCAAGTATTACAAGCCTGGGATGCCCTTCGACATGATGGTACAGTTGTTCCTATTCCCGTCATCTTTCTGTTTCCTTTTCATAACTTCACGGTACGTCTTTGCTCAATAATTCTCTTGTTCTATGTTACCCAAGGTCTATGTAACAAATCCTGATGGTTCCCCTGCCAGTGGAGTTCCTGTGAAGTTCGACGGTGCTGATGTCAAGTCAAAAACCCATGCTGATGGAATTGCTAAGCTGACAGTAAATACACCTGGAGAGCCAAGGAACTTTATGATAAGAGTAAGAAATAAACCATTCAATATAGACTCATAGGATGAAATAACAAATTGGACAACTTTTTCCTACTGTGCTTGTGCTGGTTCTTTCAACTATTCCCACTCCTTTTTCACTGCACCTTGTCAATTATTTTCCTTCAAATGTTTATCCAGTTCTCTTTTGAAAGTTACTGTTGAAGTTACCTCCCTTGCAGGCAGCACATGTCAGATCATAACAGCTGTACTCAGCAGGATCTTCCACTAACCATGTTAAACTTCTGCTCTCTGGTTACTGACACTTCTGTCCCCACTACTTCTTATTCTGTCAAACTTTGTCTAATTAAGAAAAGCCCTTTGACATCTTCTGCTGATTTTCTCTTCCGTCAGAACAAACTTGAGTGAAACTTATTGACCAATTTTCACAATAATTTAAAAGATTATAATTATTTTAAGTTAGCGTGTACTTGAATGAGTTTACTTGCATAATACGACTATACACATTTCAGGTGCACTTGGGTTCCTGAATATTTTCTATACATGGAATCAATAAAGGAACTATTTATATTTATAGTTTGTAACAATATAGTTGGCAAACAAAACTGGGCATCCATGAGGCACTGTGGACCATTTGCAGCAGCAGAAATGTACACCACCACAATCTGTAACTTCTTGGCCTGGCATATAACCCCCAATATCAAGTCAGGGAACTAACCCTGGTTCAATGAAGTGTGCAGAAGAACACCTCAGGAACAGTTAGGAAGTGAAGCTGCGACATTTGAGTACAGGTATGCTAAACTCCTCGGGGCAGCATCCTCAGTCATGCCAAACACCAAAAATGACAGACAATCGACAGAGCTAAGCACATGTCAATGCATTGAAGTTCTGTTGTCCTACCACATCTGGATGTAAACGATTAGCAGTGAACAGGTTCCAAAAATATGCCCACCCTGGGTGAAAACGTTTATCAAAGGCAAGTCATTGTGTTCAGCAACCAGAAATGGAACAGAGATATCAAAGGCTTCAAATCCTCCCGCTGCCCATCACCTGGTGATCTTATGTGTAAATTCAGAAACTTATCTCAGCTTTGTCATTTACTAATTCACTTCACAGAATGATAAGCATATTACAATTTCTTTTGAAGTTGGCAGAAGATCAGCATGAGCTTAACAGTTGGAATTTAATTGTCCCTTTTGTCTTTCTGCTTGCAGGTTTTGACAGAAGTTCCCAATACTCCCCATCAACGACAGGCATCTGCAACGATGACTGCAGAGCCCTATATAACGCAAAGTGGTTCAGCGAACTACCTGCATATCAGCATTGCACAAACAGATCTGAGCCCAGGTCAAGATTTATCGGTTTATCTGAATCCCCGAAATGATAATGAACAAGTCCGGGAGCAAATAAAATACTTCACCTATATGGTACGCTTTTCTGCACACAAGTCTTGCTGTATTATTTTGACATTCACTTTGAATTCAATGACATATACATTGCTTTGTAATCTACCCATCATTGTGCAGGATACAAAGGTGGCAGACCAGGGGGAGAGAGGGAGTTGAATGATGGGGAATACCAAGGCAGTCGGGAGAAGGACATGGGCTTGGGATGGATAATCAAGGAAGGGGGTGGGCCTATGAAGGTGGGTCTTGAAAATAATGCTGCTGAATATGATAGCACCAATCTTTCAAAATCAACTGGCCTCACACAAGTGCTACTGGGGGGAAAAAAATGAATTCCAAAGCTTCTTTCCCAAATTGTTCCCAATGAACTAGTTTTGAAATGCTATTCTTTTGTAAAAAAAAATGAGCACATTCAATTTGTGCACTATCTCCCACAAACATCAATATGATATTTACCAAACAATTTGTTTTTAGGTGTAAGGTTGTTATTGCTGAGCCATAGCTTCATTGTACGAGTAAAGTCCAAGGAATGTGATGGTACATGATAGATAATATGAGAGGCTTTGGGGAGTTGGGGATGCCTTTGATCTGATGATGAAATCTACCACATTGCATTCTGGCTAAATACCATGGAATTCAGTACCAGCCCTGTACTTGCCTATTTATCCAAATTCCCCTAATTTAAGAGGCTCCTATGAATTCCTGATTGTACTCTGATTCTCTTTGGCATTTGTTGGTCATGGAAGTTAAATACATTAGTCATGGAGATAGAACTGACCAGTAGGTGAGTGGAAAAAACAATCATCTATGAACTACCTGAGTTACAGAAATACCTTGTGCCAATTTCCCTTTGTTCCTAATTACTGTTCATTGGTTTATTCTTTCGGTGATGAGCTGCAAAACTTCATGAGTCAAGTAGCACATCATGGAGTTGCCAGCTAACATAAGGGTGAGTCGTTTGCAAACATTATGTCCTAGTCTAACTGCCTCTGGGACTGTGACATTACATATTTGCCTTTCCAGCAGATGTACTAAGAGGATAGCTGCCCAATCATAGTGTAGTTGCCAAGTGCATACAGAGTATAGGTAACGGTTCAATTTGTTGCTGAGAGAAAGATGGAGGAATAACTTTTGATGAGGTGGTTAATTTGGGATTAGGTTAAATGGAGGCCTTGATGCATTTCTAATGGATGCAGTTTAAAGAAGTAGGGACTGTAGCACTTCAATTAACAATGCTGGAATGGAGTATGTGATTAGATTTCATGGCTGTTGGTGTGACCTCCCTGTGTTACATTTAGATGGCTATATTTTCCTGCAGGGTGAACAACTTGATTAGCTGCAAATCACTTTAAGAAGCGCTAAGAGTGAGATAACTGCCACTGAATGCAAGCATGTTCTTCTCTGAGTTGCAGAGAACAAAGTGAGATGGTGAGGGATCAACTGAGAAGGTTATCTTGAGTTGAATAGGAGCCAAGGAAGCAAAGTCTGGTTCAGTCTGTAACAGGAGTTGGGTGAGGGATTGAGGGGTTGATTTGACTCTAAAGGAGGCCTTGGTATGCAGATGGGCAATCTGTTAGAGAGGGAAAAAAACAGTGAGAAAGAGACATGAGTAGCAGGAAAACAAGAGCCCTGACATTCTGCCTGAAGTCCCCACTGCCAACATAAATATTCTGTGTCATCCTTTTCAAAATGTTCAATACCTTTGGGCTCTTCAGAACCCAGGATCCTTCTGTTGACCATTTGCTCAAATTCTTGCTGTAGAGGAGATGGTTTATCATGATACTTTGATTCATATTAAAAGTATGTGCAAAGAATACAGTGATAAAATTATCTCTGTGGAATTTATTCACGTTTGGGGATGAGTTTCATTCAATCAGATGGTTATTCCATTTTGTTTCTTCTTCCCTCTGTGTATCAAAGGTAAAGTTTGTCTGAGGCTGTTACAAAACCAAGTTAATATTTTATTCAAGTTGAATCAATGAGATTAAATATCAGACACTGGCTTTAACCAGTGGCCAGTCCAGTGCTGCCCCATTTGTGCCCCCATCCGAAACAAATTTGTAACCCGTCTCTTCACAGGTGTTTGTTCGATAAATTTCGATGTTTCTTAATTTATTTTGTTTTGCTTTCTTTTGGCAGTTGATTAACAAAGGGAGGATAGTCAAGTCCGGGAGACAGAACAGAACGCCGAATCAAGTCATGGTGACCATGCAAATTCCAATCAACCCGAATTTAATTCCATCATTCCGCCTGTTAGTTTATTACTACATTGAAAAGGGATCACAGGTAGAAGTTGTTGCCGATTCTGTGTGGATTGATGTGAAGGACACATGCATGGGAATAGTAAGTATCCCATTTTCTGTGACAAGAAGGTTGGTAGAATGTTAATATTTAGGAACTCAAGGCTCAGTGCATCAGAAACATTATTTGGGAATAAGATTCACAACATGAGCCATGATTCTTATGAATGGTTCCAATTCATACCCAATCCCAGTGCAGCTGGGATCAAGCAAGGCTTTGTCTTTGCTTCAGTTCACTTCTTAGTCTTGCTCACAGCAATGTTGCACCTCATCTCCAGCTTGCTGTGGCTGTTTAACAATGAGAGAGTGTGTGCTTGCTTTGCTCATTATTATTCAGATACTAAGGTGTGTACAACAGAAGCACCATATGGTGGTGTTAAAACGTATGGGTATGCAGTGAATACTTCACAAAATTCACCACCACTGCTTCCTGCTGTAAAACCTGAGTGTCTTATTATCTGGTAAGTTCTGTCATGACCATAAACAACAGTGTAATCCTATCGGCACCAACTATTTGAAGGTAAAAGAGATCTATAAAGCATGTAGCATTCAAACTACCAAACTACATTTGTGATGCCTGGTTTATATCAGTTAAATCTTGGACTATTTAGTCACAAGAGACTTTGCAAGTCATCTGTATCTTAAGATGCCATGTTAACTGCTTCTGCAGCCAACAAGGCATGTACAATAACAAAAGATCTTTTGTTTTTCATAAATTATATAATCTTGCAGAGAGTGCTAAGAGCATGCTAGCTTTAAAAAAAACTTGGAAAAAAACTCGAATGGAAGCAGCTTGAGTTTGACCCAGAGAAACCGTCTAAAAAGAACTCTCACTAAGTCAGTTCTGCAGGTGGTGCCTGTCTGCACACAATCTGTTCAGGGAGCAAGATTTCTCTTTCTGTTGTGGACTCTTCCAGTGACACACAAAGAGGAAACTGGATTCTGAACCCTCAACCCAACTCCTTCCCAACCCACTCAATTCCACATAAAGCATTAAAGTATTGGCTTCCATAGCGACCCAATGGATCTGTGGTCTGAAATGAATATTCTGGGATGTGCTTGATGAATGTCCTCTCTGCAATCTGAGCTCACAGGGAATTTGAGAGTCATCAATTGTCGATGGCTTTGACAGATACCTGGAGTGTGGACAATCTCCATATATGGTAGTGTGGTGTCACTGACATGATTGGGACAGACCTGAGAGTTGAAATCTGTCCATTCATTCAGCTTACTGCAATGAAATCAAGTGAAGTCACTGGAACTGATGAGAATTTAAGCAGGTTGCAAATTAGTCCCTCACGTATTGTGAGGTGTAAGTGAATTGTTAATGTATTAATTATTGCTTGTAAAACTATCAACCCCTAAAATAAGTTAATTGTATTACTGTTGACTGATTCCTTGTGAATATTTCAAAATGTGAGGTTTTAAATATTTCTTTAAATGTTTATGACATACCAGCTTCACAATCGTGTAAGTGTGAACTTTATATAACATTTTCAAACATTTACTAAGAATTACATACTTTGCTCTTGATTTGTCATTGTTAAGAATTCGTTGATGTAGTCGGATGCTCTGCAAAACTGATAACTTTGTGGCTGCTGGACTCCAGGGAAACCTTTGAACTGACATTTGACAACAACATATTAGCTGAATGTCCATGCATCTAATTTTGCTGGGAGTTTGGGAATGGCTTTCAATTCAGCATTCATTGAGTGTTGTCACTTTGCCCCAGTCACAATTTCTTTGGATGTAATTTGAGTAAGCAGAGCCAAATTTGATGGCAGCCAGCAGCAATTCTTGTTTCAGCAGTAACCTGGTATTTGTGACAATGTGGTTTTGTGACATTTCTTCCCAGCTGAAGGTTTCTGCTGCAAATCCAATTGACGACAAAAAATTATACAAACGTGGAAGTGGGTTCAAACTGAAGTTGACAGGGGATCCTGGAGCAAGGGTCGGACTTGTTGCCGTTGATAAAGCAGTGTTTGCACTGAGTAAGAAGAACAAAATAACGCAGAGTAGGGTAAGAAACCTTGATCTTTTTCTATCTAGAAATTACTCTTGACAGGCATACAGGAAAATACTCGTCATTTGACAGTTTCCAACAATTGATTTTAAAGAATGCTGCCAGCAATTAATTGTCATTCATTCAGTTCCTCAATTCAGTTCAGAGGAAGGCTCTGAATGAATGAAGAAAGTTCTGCACTCGAGTGCTGAACCTTTGAATTCCCTATGCTTGATGGCTGTGGTGCTTGAGTCATTCATTCAAAACAGATTGATAGGTTTCTGGACATTAAATGATATGGGAATTGTGCTGGAAAATAGTACTGCAGTAGAAAATCAGCCAAACCCTGTGGAAAGGCAGAGCAGGCTCAAATGGCCTGATGGTCAACTCCTGCTCCTTTCTTGTGGTCTTTAACATGACAATCCATTAGTTTTATAGTCCCCATTACCCAATGATACCTTTTTGGTCGAGCTTATTTCACAAACTGGCTTTAGATTTTGCAGGTACACTTGTAGACCTTGAACCCTTGGCTGAACATTATCAGCCCAAGCTGGATGACTAACTTGCCTGATCAGTAATGTGTCTGTTTCCAACTCTCTTTTGGCAGCATTGCCCAAACGTCACCTCAAAAGGAAATGACAACCAGCGGCTATGCAATTGCATCGGGTATTTCTGCACAACCTGCTAACTCAATTTAATGTACTACAGCACTCTTTCAACTTGGTTAACATGCTTTATGTGTATCTGTGTATATTTCACATAGATCTGGAATGTGGTGGAGAAAAATGATATTGGTTGCACTCCTGGAGGTGGTAGAAATTTCCTCGGTGTTTTCTCAGATGCAGGATTATCCTTTGCAACAAGCACTGCCATCAAGACCGAAACAAGAACAGGTACTGGTTTCTAGAAGCACTCAGTTTTGAATTAACATTTTATGAAGTGAATGTCATGTTAATGCTAAGTTTCAATTTATGATAGTAGCTTGTTTAGAGATCAGTGCAGGTAAACGTATAATGTAATGCCCTGTACATGCTCTGTAGTCATTATCCATGATGTTTCCCAAGGATCTATTTTAAGGCCCCATTTCAGATTCACCAGCTGTCTCTCGGTAATGTAACCTGAAAATTGTCCTGGTTTCCCCACATAAGTTGATAATAGCCAGCTTCCCTTCCCACCATCTTTTTTGATCCCTCCAATGTCTATAAATTACCAAAGTACCTACCCAACATTGAGCACTACACGAGCAGAAGATTTGATTTACCAAATCAATTAAGGTTTGCCATTGTCATTGGTCACTTTTACATGCTGTTTTCCAGCTAGTGATTCAGTCCATTTCCCAGCCAACTGCCTGATGATGACTGTCCACAACATTGGTCCCATATTGACCCGGGGATCGGATTAGACCACATATCCGCATCATCACCAATGCAGCTTATTGTCAGTGCTGTAATATTACCCGACTCCGCCACTGCCTCAGCTCACCTGCTGCTGAAACCTTCAGTCACTACTTTGTTACATTAAGACTTCCCTATTTTCATGGACTCCTGGTTGGTCTCCCTTGTTTTCCTTCCCTTGAACTTGAGCTACACCAGTGCTCTGCTGTTTATGGCCTTCCACAAACTTAGTCACATGTTCTGCACTGGCTCTTGGTTAAGTTTTAAAATACTCATCTTTGTATTCTAGTTCTTCTATATCTTCCCCATCTTTATTTCTAAGCTCTTCTATCTCTTTTGTCCACTAAAAAATTCTGGTCCATTTCTGGTCTCAGGGGTAGCCCTGCTTTGAACGACTTCACCACTGGTGGTTGCACTGCCGGCTGCCAAGATGTTGAGTTCTGAATTCCCCCTTTAAAATGCTTCTTCAAACCGACCTTGGTCAAGTGTTCAGTTATGTGTCCTATTTTGTTCTGTCTGTATTGGTCTTTGATAATACTGCTGTTTTGGGCCATATAAATGCAGATTGTTGTTGTTATTATTGTCATTAAAGAAATGCACACCCAACAGTTTTTTCCTCAAATAAATGTAAAAAAACTTTTTCAAAAACATGATATTGCACATCATGCACATCTCTGGTTACCACTGGAGTTTTATATACCCCATTCATAACTTCTGTAACTATCCTGTCAACTTGCTTCACTTGTTGAGCAAAAGTTGTTGAAACAATTGAACTGATGTAGAAGAGTTGATCGCTTCTTCCTAGTGGATCAGTGTATAGTAAACGGTCATGGGTAGCAACACACAAACATATGAAAGGGAAGCAGGAGTAACCCATCAACCATTCACTCAGTTCCACAATTTAATTCTACAATGGCTTATCTGACTTACACCTAAACTTATCAAGTATCTCTCTGCCTTAAATATATATTCAAAAAATCTGCTTTCACCAACGTTTGAGGGAGAAAATTTCAAAGGCTCATCAATGTCTAAGAGAGAAAGAAATCATCAAGATCTAAAATGGGTTCCCCCTTATGGATTAGGTCCTGATCCAATGTCTTCAGATCAATGCAAGAAATGCCTTTGCAATGGAATATATGAAACAAATGGTCAATATGAATGAGTAATATATTGCATTAATGATTAGTATGGCCAAATTAACCAGTGCATTTGTAAAGATGTCAAATACAACTTGAATGAATAGTTGTACCTTCAACAGTCTGGGAGGAATTCACAAGTCTATGGCATTTGGAAATAGATAATCATGAGAGAATTATACAGCTTATGTAAATTTGATGTGATCATTT
>JAUZTB010000078.1:9712714-9723587 GCA_034780895.1 Rhynchobatus australiae
TTGCCCAAATGGAGCTGGCTGACTCTATGACACTGCAGAGGGTCATAGACTCAGCCAGCTCCATCACGGGCACAAAAAAGGTGGCAACTATCATTTAAGGACCCTCACCATCCAGGACGTGTCCTCTTCACATTAGTACCACCAGGGAGGAGGTACAGGGAGCCTGAAGATCCACACTCAACGTTTCAGAAACAGCTTCTTCCCTGCCGCCATTAGATTTCTGTACAGTCCGTGAACCCATGAACACTACCTCGTTATTCCTCTTTTGTACTATTTATTTATTTTTGTAACTTATAGTAATGTTTACATCTTTAGGACTTGTATTGTACTGCTGCTGCAAAACAACAAATTTCACGACATTTGTTAGTGATAATAAACCTGATACTGATTCTGATTCTAATGATGCATCTGGGACTAACAATTAAATGAAGTTAGAAAATCAACCAAACTACAGATGCTGGAAACCCAAAATAAAAACAGGAAATGCTGGAAGCACTCAGCAGGTCAGGCAGCATCTGTGGAAAGAGGAACAGATTTAACAGGTCAGGTCAAAGCCCCTTGGTCAGAAGTTTGAACTTGGCCATGACTTTTTTTAAACACTTAAAAAATATTTTTGAACTCTTTCAGAAGATTAACATGGAATGCTTTGGTGCAATCTCTCAACCGTACCCTAGCTGGGGTGGAAGTGGTATGAGGCTCCCCATACCCCAAAAAAGGGACCCAGCTGTGTGTGTGCTGCCATGGTCTCCATGTCAATCATCTGTGATATCATCAAAGAGGGTGGGGCTTCTCAAATTGGTGAGTGTCCTAGAGTGCATTGTGGGATTGTCCTACTAACCTTGATTGCGAGCCTGGCAGGTTTGCCCATGTTTCTCAAGTGGTAAGTGTTACAAGTGTTGTTTGCTTGAAATAATGATTGTAAAAGAGAGGCCTTTAGATCCTGCCACCCTGTACTGAAGCAAGTTTTGGTCCCAGAGTTATGGAGCAATGTGTTAGTTCATTACACACCACTGAGTCAGCCAGAAAATGGGTTTTGGGTGAAAGGAGTGACTATCGCTTTAAAACAATGAAATAGGTGACTCTAATGGGTAGGCCATGTTTTTCACATGACTGACTCCAGTGTCCTGAAGAAAGTGGAGAAACAAAGGACTGCAGATGTGGAATCTGGATGAAAAATGCGATGATGCTGTATGTGTGGGTTGATAGGTTGTGGCCCCTGTAAATTGCCCCTAGTGTATATATGGGTGGAATCCAGGGGAAATGATGGGAATGTGGTGAAAATAAAATGGGTTCTGAGTTGGATTAGTGCAGACTTGTAGGGACTGTTTCCATGCTGTATGAATCTACAATATCCCATCTTCACAGCTTGGGAACTTAAAGTTAATTAAATAACTCACTGTGAAAACCTTGTGTTAATAACAGTAAAGCTACCCGATTGTTATTTAACAAACCATCTGGCTCTTCAGGGAAGGGAATTGTTTGCCCCATATGGCTTGTATGTGACTCTAGACCACAGCTACATCATTGATCCCTTGTTCTCAGAACAAGCCAATCAGATCAAGAATAATATGGGATGGACAATAAATTCTGGTGTAACCTGTGACCCCCACTTTCTGTAAACAAAAGAAAGCAGACTTGGAACGTCAGATTACTTTTAATAGCTCTTTCTTCATTTGGGCTTAATGTCCTCGCTTTATGTGGTAAATTTCTTCAGCTTAAAAATTGGACCATGTTTTTTAATGTATAAATTACACACAAATGTCATTTTGTGTGCATTAATTCACACTGGTGATTGTTTCTGGGTTGGTTAGTGATGATTGGGACTGATTTCAGGTTTCCAGCATCTACATTTATTTCTTTATTTTCTGCCCCATTAAATGACCCTATTGGCTATTGTGTTTTTTGGCATTAGTACCAACAGCTGTGTGATTAAAATCCAGGAGGCCAAGCAGCCTTCACCAAAGTAATGTGGCCAGAAGTCTCCCTGATTAACTGTTCTCTGAAGGTGTATTCCTTTCAATATATTCTCAAAACTGTTTTTTAAAATACCTAAAGTTTCAATTGCTTCATTTCAATACTTTCATTTCAAGCCCTTGAACCGAGTTTAATAAACATCTTTATTACCACAGAGAAGGAGGACATTCAACCCATTGGAATCTGTTGGCTCCCATCAGTCAAACTGTAGACCTAGAATTTATTTCTGCTCACAAGCTGATCAACACCTCTTTCATTCTTTTTACCACCCGCCTACACTACCGGGTCATTTACAGGGGCCATTTAACCTACCGGCACACCCTTCAGATGTGGACAGAAATCAGCACACCCAGGTGAAATGCACATGATCACAGAGAACATGTGCAAACTCCACACAGACAGCACAGGAGGTCAGGATTGAACTCAATTTTTAATCCAAACATGGATTAAACTTCTATCCCAGTCCTAACAAGAGCTGGTGGGGCAGCAGCTCTTGTTAGGACTGGGATAAAAGTTTTGGGATCATTTTTTAGTCAATATCAGTTCACTATGAGTTAAATATGTTAATGCTACAGCTTTGGCTGCAACAATTAGAAAGTTGTGAAGTTTCCCTAATTAGAGGTTGCTGCCTCTTTAATAGAGACCCCTTGAATGTTTTTTCTCTCTGTTTCTTGCAGCTCAGTCAAAGAACAAAAGTGTGGAAGTAGGGGCTTCATCCACATTAGGGGACACATTGAGTGAGGTCCACAAGAAATCTTCACACTGTTACTTTTGTCAGATTTGCTCCAGGTTTAAAATGAAAGCAGAAACATTTAAAGGGACAGTGCTTTATTTTTGGAGGATTTTCCCATACTAGCACTGTACATATTCCCAGCCATGGTGTGAGTATGGGGTTTGGTCAGAGCAGTCTTCCCTCCTTTTGTTGACAAGATTAGGAATGTGTCAAAGTGCAGACACTGGCATCAGTTTAACGTCTGTCATTGGGAACATGTTAAAAGCATTTAAAAGCTATTAAAAGCATTATTGTCAAGTAATGATCAAGTAATTAAGCAAAGTAAATGTGCTTTTGTGAAAGTGAAATTACATTTGACCAATTTATTTTTTGAACTTGGGTCTCTGGAACTGTGAGGCAGCAGCTCTTGTTAGGACTGGGATAGAAGTTTTGGGATCATTTTTTAGTCCTTAGACCAGTTCTTTGAAGAAGTGACGTGGAACCAGTGGATGTACCATACATAGATTTCCAAAAGGCATTGTATCATTGAGGAAAATAGAATCTCATGATGTCGGAAGTAACGTATTGTGTGGATAGAAGATTGGCTGGGGGTTAATAGGAAATAAAGTCGGTAAATATTTATTTCTCTGGTTGTCAGAATGTGATGAGTAATGTGCCACAGGGATTAGTACTGGGGCATTAACCTTTTACAATTTATATAAGTGACTTGGGTGAAGGCACCATTGGTATAAGTGCTTCCATTCCAAATCACTTGCATAAATTGATGACACAAAGGAGGTAATCCATGAGGGAGGACCTCCCTATGATGAGAGATATGGCTAGGTTAAATGAGAGGGCAAAAGGACTGGAAAAATGGAATATAATGTGGGAAAACATGAAATTGTCCATGTTAGCAGGAAAAATAGAGAAGAAACAAATAGTTTAAAAGATTCCCTCAAGGTGGAGCTCTGAGATGCAGAGAGATATGGGTGTCCTAGTGCATGATGTGTAAAAGGCTGGCATAGCAAGTAACTTAGAACACTAAGTTGCTTGCTGCCAGGGAGATGGATTATAGTAGTAGGGGAGTGTAGGACATTGGTGAGACCCTACCTGGAATATTGTGTGGAGTTATGGTTGCCATACTACAGGAAGGATGTGATTAAACTAGAGGGTGCAGAAAAGATTCATAAAGATGTTGCTGGTACTGGTGGGCTTGAGTTATAAGGAGAGACTGGACAGGCTGCAACTGTTTTACCTGGAATGTATGAGGTGACCTTATTGAGTTTTATAAAATCATGAGGGGTATAGATAAGGTAAATGGTTCCAGCCTCTTTCCCAGGGTAGGGGAATCTAAAGAGGACAAAGGTTTAAGGTGAGAGGGGAAAGATTTAAAAGACACCTGAGGGGCAACTTCTTCACACAGAGGGTGGTGGGTATATGGAACAAGCTGCCAGAGGAAGTGGTAGAGACAGGTACAATTGCAATGTTTAAATGACATTTAGACAGATTGATGGATCGGAAAGATTTAGAGGGATATCTGCCAAACACAGGCAATTGGGACTAGCTCAGGTAGGTAAATTGATCGGTATGGATGAGTTGGGCTGAAGGGCCTGTTCCTGTGTTGTATAACTCTGACTTAATGAAAGAATCAATACATAGTTTATGAATAATATCCTTTGAAGCAAATAGAGAAAACAAGAAGAAAGGAGGTGCTGTTGAGGCAGTCAAGGGAAGTTAATGAGAAAGGCTTATAATGTTGCCAAGATACAATAAACCTGAGCTTGGAAAATTTCAGAATTCAGCAAAGGGGAACCAAAGCAGTAATCAGGAAAGGGGAAGCAGAATACAGGATTAAGCAAACAACAAATATAGAAACAGACCGTAACATTTATTACAAGTAGTTATTAATAAAAGTTTTATTTTATGCTGTATGTAACAGTATAGATTAGCTGAAATTAATGTGGGTCCCTTAAACACTGAAACATAAGAAATTATTTTGTCAATTGAGACAAAGGCAGAAAAATTAAATATTTTGCATCTGTCTTAATGGAAGACGATATCGGAAATCTCCCAGATGTAGTGAAGGACGAGAAGTCTTATTAGTGAAGGTCATAAATAAATTAGCATTTGTAAAAGCATATAATTGGAGAAATAAAAGAGATTGAAAGGTAATCAGTACCCAGGTGCTGATGACCTGCACTGTAGGGTTTTAGAGGAGGTGACTATGGAGAAGGTGGTTGAATTTCTGTCCTAATTCTGTAGATTATTGAATGGTTCCCACTGACTGGAAGGTGGTAAATTTAACCACATTATCTAAGGAGGAAACAGGGAATTATAGACCAACAGCAGTAACAGAGAAAATGCCAAGAAGATAAATGCTCACAGGGAGAACGTGCAGACTCTGCACAGACAGCACTGGAGGTTGGGATTAAACCTGGGTTTCTGGTACTGTGAGGCAGTACTGCCCCTGCAAGAATTCATCACAGGGTCTTAAAGCAAGTGTAGAGTCATCCTGCCCCTTCCTGTTCTTCTGAAATTCCCAAGATTTTATTCTTGTACAAAATCCAAATTTGCTTCCCAGATTTGAAGATTGAAGTGTTTTTTTTTCCCTATTTACTCTAATTTTAATATCTCTTTAGAAATAGAAATATCTCATAAGGTGTAACTGGTGGGATTCCCCAGGCATCAATGCCGATCACGTCACCCCGGGGCTCATTATTCTCTGGTCCTCGGTGACTCATTCAAGGGGCTGCGGTATGCCGTAGTTCAAAGGTTCTTGAAAATGAGGAAGCATAGCCAGCAACTCAGCTGAGGCCACAGTGCGGTATTCATGAATCCGGTCACCTGCTCCCATTACATTTATGGAAAGCAAGACTTCACCCTTTCATGGGAACTGTGGATCTGGAAGGGGAATTCTCCAAACCTTCCTGCTGTCATATGATTTATTCCAAACAATTATATTCAGATTTAACACACAAATACATTAATCAAAGGTGAACTACACAATGATCATTATACCATGAAGCAGGAGGCATACAACAACCTCGCCCTCAACGTCAGCAAGACCAAGGAATTGATTGCGGACTTCAGGAAGGGGAAGACGGGAGAACACACACCAGTCCTCAGAGGGGTCAGCCGGTTCCTGGGTGTCAACGTTTCTGAGGATCTGTCCTGGACCAACACATTGACTCAGTCACGAAGAAGGCACGCCAGCGGCTCTACTTTGTTCGGAGTTTGAGGAAATTTGGTCTGTCACCAAAGACTCATGCAAATTTCTACAGATGTACAGTTGCATCACAGCCCGGTTTGGAGGCTCCAATGCACAGGATTGCAAGAGGCTGCAGAGGATTGTAGACTCAGCCAGCTCCATCACGGGCACAACCCTCCCCACCATCGATGACATCTTAAAAAGGCGGTGCCTCAAGAAGGCAGCATCCATCACCATCCCCTGAGACGTGCCGTCTTCTCGTTACTACCATCAGGTACAGGAGCTTGAAGACCCACACTCAACAATTCAGGAGCACCTTCTTCTCCTCCATCATCAGATTTCTGAACGGTCCATGAACCCACAAACACTACCTTATTGTTCTTTTTTTTGCACTATTTATTTATTTTGTAATTCATAGTTTTTTCTGTCTTTGCACTGTACTGCTGCCACAAACCAACAAACTTCATGTCATATAAGTCAGCGACAATAAACCTGATTCTGATCTTTGAAGTATTCAATCTGTTATCTGATGGTCCCGCTGTTAAGTTTGTGGGTCATTGACCAGGTGCTAAGACTGGGATTCGAGGCTGGTGTTAGTTCCTCTAGAAATGTTGATCTGTGGCCTAACAGCTGTGAAAGATCCTTTAACAAGCAGATTTCCTTTGTAAATGAAAATTAAAAAGACTGCAGATGCTGCAAATCTGAAATAAAAACAGAAAATACTGGAAGCACTCAGCAGGTGAGAGAGAGAGAGAGTTAATGTTTCAGGTCTCTTTCCACAGATCCTGCCTCACCTGCTGAATGTTTCCTGAGACTAGCCAAGGTTAATGTCCACCCAACAAGTCCAACGTTTTTGAACATGACATCTCAGGTCCTGAGGAAGGGTCTTGAGCCAAAACGTCGACTGTCCATTTCCCTCCAAGGATGCTGCCTGACCCATTGAGTTCCTCCAGCTCCTTTGTGTGTTATTCCAGATTCCAGCATCTGCACTCTCTTGTGTCTCTGAAGTCCAACGTTCTTAGTTTCTTTGGTGTCTTGTTGAAATGCCCTACTGCAGTTGGATTCCATGCACGGTTTCCTCTTTCCATAAGCGACACCCAGAAGTTTATTTATCATGCGTGCATCTAGGTGACCATTGTTATCATACTAAACAACAATAAAAGACGCCAAGGATGTGTTCACACATTGCGTGCCCTTGGCTTTGGAAATGGCTAATCTCACTACCATATTTTTACATGGTAGTGAGTGGTAGAATCTGGGAGGAGTTGAGGGGAATCTAGAGAGAATAGGTTACAGGGAAAATTGGTGGGGAATGGGATTATCTGTTAGACAGAATTGAT
The DNA here is from genome assembly GCA_034780895.1 of Rhynchobatus australiae. Lineage (NCBI taxonomy): Eukaryota > Metazoa > Chordata > Chondrichthyes > Rhinopristiformes > Rhynchobatidae > Rhynchobatus > Rhynchobatus australiae. The sequence goes on from JAUZTB010000078.1 coordinate 9,719,949, forward strand.
AGGCCAAGCAAACTCATAAGGAAATATGGTAAGGACAAGATCGGGCATGGTAATGACAACCCCTGCAGTTAAATACCCTGATAACAACTGTCTGTGTTTCTCCACAATTTGTTGGCTCCCTTCTACTCTTGACTTGCAGGTGCTCAGAACTTTTATTAAGGTTCTATATATTTTTGTAGTTCTATGCACATTATGGAGACTCCATTCAGTGCTGCACTAACTACAGCTCTGCTCCCCGTGCCTATTCATCTTCTCCACACAGTGTAGACCTCTCAGCTACACCGACGTGGCAGTAAGGGAGCGGCGACAGCCACCCGGTCACCACTAGATGATGCTGGGAAGTTACCCACTGAGACGGAGGCTGCAGTCGAGAATTGGCTTCATGTTTGGTCGATAGAAGCTGTAAATCTCCAGATCACCACCAGAGTAGGTGTGGGTACAGGGAGTTAGAGAGAGGGTCGGAGGTTGGATCGGGCATTACATGAAGTCGTTGTCATCTCTCGACTCAAGTTGGGATAACCATAAGAAATTCTGATCTGTCATCATTTATTAAACCCCTGAGTTAGATTCTTGTACAACCAACAGAAGTTTAATGCTGGCCCATTGTAAAAATTGAAGAAACACTTGTCTACACCATGGAACAGCAAGAAGGGATCACCTTGACTCAATAAGGATTCTCTGCATAAAGTAGCCACCAACACAAAATTAGATTGCTTGTTCATTATTACCTTGTTATTTCTGGGAGCTTGTTGTGTATAAACTGGCTGCTGTGAATTTCACAGTACTGAGCTGGGCTGAAGTGCAATCCTGTCAGCGCTGAATATTATAGTGCCCAACCTATACTAAGTTCATGGGGCTCATTTATTAGGCACCAAGGCCAAGTACTGTATCTAAAGTTGGCATTGGTTCCTTTAAATATGTAAAGCCTATCATAGCAGTGACTACATTTCAAAAGTATTTGTAATTCCCTTTGGGATAGTTGAGGGCTCAGAAGGTGTTATTAAAAACAAATCGTTATTTTTCCCCAAGACAGTGTGTTCTTTGACCTTAAAACTTTCACATGAAAAGAAGCAAAGATTTCTTGAAGATATTTTTATACTGTATTAATAAATACAGAAAGATCAAAATGTTCTTCTATCTAAAGAATAGTGAATTTTTTTTTAGTCCAAGACTACAAGGATGTGGCTCTGGAACTTCACAGAACCCAATTTTCATAGTTTTTATCTATAGCTTCGCAAAGGGACTGGAGGTTAATACATTTTAGATAGTTAGGGCATTGTAATACTCTGGATGAGGACAACCACACAGAAGAATCTCTGTCGCGATGTAGCATCATCTTTCCGTCCAGGGAGGATGTTTCCATAAACGACCACAGGGACAAAAGTACTTCAATAGCAGTAGTCCGAATAATCTTCCTCTACGTAATTGGCAGGGAACAAACCGACCTGAAAACAGAGAGGGATGGAGTTTCAGAAGAGCCGCTTGCACACCCAAAGCTTACAAACATCGATACGGTGTGCAGAAGTTCAAAAACAGAGCTGCTGGGGGAAGCCAGCAGGTTGGGCAGCAGCTGTGGAGGGAAATGTCCATTTCCCTCCGTAAATGCTGCCTGACCCGCTGAGTTCCTCCAGCAACTTGTTTTCATCTTGCTCCAGATTCCAGCCTCTGCTGCCTCGTGTACCTCCAGCACAGAGGCTCAATATTAATTTTCATCGCACCCACCATGTGAATATTCCCTTCATTGCCCCTTGGCTCCAGTTTCAAGATGTACTCCAGTTACTCACCAAAGTTCTTCACCCAGCACCTCCCTTTCCCACGACCTCTAAACCACCTCAGAGGACAAGGGCAGCAGGAGCACATTCCCTTGTGGTGTAGGGGGAGGTCATTCAGCCCATCAAGTTTGTGCCAGATCACAGAACAATCCTATTTCCCACTAATTTTCCTGGTGATCTCTTCTCCCCAGTAACTTATAGTGTTATATAAAAGCCAATTAACTTTCCCTGGATTCCATCACTTACCTACATACTAGGGGCAATTTACAGTGACCAATTAACCTACTGACTCACTTGCCTTTGGGAGGTGGGAGGAAATCGTAGGGAGAAGGTGCAAACTCCACACAGGTAGTACCTGAGGTTGGCATCAAACCTGGGTCACTGGATTATGAGGCAGCAGCTCTGCTGGCTGTACCACTGGGCCACCCAGACCCACTGTTTTCCCTCCAAGCTGTGCACCAGCCTGACTTGGAAATACATCATCTGGGTCTAAGCCCTGGAACTCTTCCCCTGCCAACCACTGAGAAGGTGATTGTGCGTTACAAACGCCAGTCTTACCGTCAACTGCTCTGTAAAATGAACAAGGAAAAGCCACCCACCAGCTTCTCAACACTGGGCCAGGGATAAGAAATGAGAGGGCAGTCAGTCATGTGATATTCCCTTGCCATTCGATAAGGTCATGGCTGATCCTCCTCCTTGACACCTTACAACCTGATTCGTTGACTTCCTCTTGGCCCTGAATAGATTCAATGGTGAACAAGCACAACTTTGGGGATGTCTCCTCATCTCAGTCCCTGCCCTGAGACTTTACCCTTGGTTCTAGATTCCTCAGCCTAAGGAAACAGCTTCTCGGCACCTGCCACATCAATCCCCCTCAGATAAATGGGACTGCCTCGCGTTCTTCTGAAGTCCAGTGTTACACAGGCCAAACTTACTCAAGCTTACATCAGAGCACAATAGCTCTCATCCCAGGAATTAAACAAGTGAATCTAACATCCCACTGGACTGACAAGCCATTGCAGCTCCCATGTATTCCCCATGAGGAGACCATGTCCACATGCAGTACTCCAAGTATGGTCTCACTAAGGCCCTCCAAAAGGTTCAGCAAGACTCTCTCGTACTTAACCACTTTTGTAATTTGCCTCCGAATTGCATTGCGAGAGGCACTTGCATCATGAAAGTGAATAACTGAAAGCTCAATGTTCTTCAACAGATTCAACATTGGGCCAGGGAGAAAAAAATGAAAGAGCAGCCAGTCATGTGATCCTGTGATATTTCTTTGCCATTTCAGTCTTTAACCAATCTTTACCCTTCCTATTCCAATTTTTGCTCAGACTTTAATAAATAGGAGCAGGAGTAGGCCGCTCGGCCCTTCAGATCTGCCCCATCATTCAACATGACATTGGCTGATCTGCCCCAGGTCTCAAGTGCCAGTTCCCCACAGCCCTCTCAATTCCCTGACCACAACACTGTGACAGACTGCCGAGGGTGTGCAGCACTTTCAGAGGATGAGATGTTAAACTAAGGCTCCACCTGCCCATATGAGGATTGTAAAGCGAACTACTGCACTTTATTAAGGGTAGGGGAGCTCTCCGTAACAATTGGAGGAACCTGCCCAGCAGGTTACTGGGCCACTTGTAGGAACTTGTGTAAAGTCTCTACCATTTTCGAAGTGCCGTCTCAGGCTTTGAACATAGAACAGTACAGCATAATACAGGCCCTTCGGCCCACAATGTTGTGCTGAATTTTAAACCTTGCCTAAGGCTATCTAATCCCTTCCTCCCACATAGTTTAAATTCCTCCATATGCCTATCTAGTAATCTCTTGAATTTGACCAATGTACCTGCCTCCACCACCGCCCCAGGCA
>JAUZTB010000078.1:10253734-10264696 GCA_034780895.1 Rhynchobatus australiae
CCTGCACTGCACTTTCTCTGTAGCTGTGACACTTTACTCTGCATTCTGTTATTGTTTTCCCTTGTACTACCTCAATGTGTTGATGTGACGAAATAACTGTATGGATAGCATGCAAAGCAAAATTTTTCACTGTACCTTGGTACATGTGAAAATAATAACCCAATTTACCAATTTATTTCTCCGCATTAGATTCAAGCTGCCATTTGTTTGCTCATTCAGCCAGACTGTCTGTGTGTTCCAGTAAACTCTTACTATCCTCCTCACTGCTGAGCATTGCCCAAGCTTGGATCATCAGAAAATCTGAGTCATTAATATACAATCAAAAAAAACACTGGTCTTAGCACTGACCTCAGCGAGGCACCACTGCTTATCATCTTTGGGTCTGAAAAACAACCATTTGTCAATGTTCAGTGCTCCCTATCCTTGAGCCAATATTTTATTCACATTTACTGTGGCCACTGGGCTTCAGTGTTGCTAACTAGTCCTTTTTGAGGAACTTTGCTGAATCACCTGAATATCCATATAGACACCATATACTGCATCCCCTTTGTTAACCATCAAACGATCCACTCAGGTCAATAAAAAATGATTTGTTATTAACCACACTGTTGGCTTTCCTTTATCAATGAAGCTCCTATTTTTTTTTTGCTTTTGATTTTGCTTCCAAAAGCTTCCCTATAACTGATTTAAGACTGATCAACCTGTGGTTCCATGCAAAGCCTTACATCCACTTTTGTTCCCAACACTGGGCTGAGGGTGGAAGACCAGGGAAGAACTAGAGGAATGTAGCTGGCTAGTGACAGACCTGGGATTATGCAGAGTCTGTACACAGATATTCAGTAACACATTGTAAAATTCACCATTGTTATTATGAGCACCACAAGGTTTATTTTTAAGCATTTTTAATTTATCTCCGTTCTCCATTCCTGTGGCATCTCCCTTGTACTTAAGGGAACATTAGAAGACCAGACCCTTGTGGCACCACCTCTCCTACATCCCTCAATAGCTCACGATGTTTCTCACTCAGACTGAGTAACTGTGAGCACAGCCGATCTTTCTCACTGATTCTCACCTCCTTCGTTGTCTATACTAATCTCCATTGTACCAACATTGTGGCTGCACCTTCCTCCTTGATATAGACTGATACAAAGTACTCATTAAAAATTCCACCCCTAGGGTGGGCAGAGGCCCTGATTTGAATAGGAAAATTTTGCACTTAAGCCTTGGATGTCCATCATATTTTGACATATTAATGACCAGGTTGGAAAGTTGTCCAGTATTTTCTGACTCTTCTGAAATGCTGCATTTCACAGTGAGGCAAAACATGATTTTAATTATGCTCTAGAAATAAAAATTACGTAAATAAATTAAAAATGCTTAAAAATAAACCTCGCTGTGCTTATAACAACAGTGGTGAATTTTACAACGTGTAACAGTGATGGCTGTTGTACTTAATATCTGTGTACAGACGCTGCACAATCCCAGGTCTGTCACTAGCCAGCCACATTCCTCTACCTTTTCCCTGGTCTTCCACCCTCAGCACAGTGCTGGGAACACAGCAAGAGTGGGAACGTGGCAGGACCGTGACCAGGAGTTGGGGAGGGGGCCTGTTGTCCAGCTGGAGTGTGGGATCGGGAGCTGGGTTCCAGAGTTTAACCAGGAGCTGAGTTTCAGAGCTTAACCAGGAGCAAGAGCAGCAAAGGAGGAGGGGGTGTAAGGGCTGAAGGGAGGGAGAGACTGCGGGAGGCCAAGAGGTCAGAGAGCAGGGGGGTGGGTACTCGAAGTGAAGCAGTTCAGGAACGGGGGGATTAAGAGGGTGGGCAAGAGGGNNNNGACTGGAGGCAAGGAGCAAGGGCACTCATGCCTGAGCCCACACGTGTGTACGTGTGTGTACGTGTGTGTGTGTCCACAAGAAAGTGAGTGACTGTGTGAGAGAGTGAGAGAGAAAAATTGGAAATGGTTTATTCATTGTCATATGTACTGAGATACAGTGAAAAGCTTTTGTTTGCATGCCATCCAGACAGATCATGCCGTACATTAGTACACTGAGGTGTTACATAAGGAAAATCAGTAACATAATGTAAAATATAGTGTTACAGTTACAGAGAAAGTGCAGTGCAGGTAAATAGTAAGGTACAAGGGTCATGATGAGGTAAACTGAGAGATCAAGAGTGCATTTTGGTCATATAAGAGGTCTATTCAAGTCTTATAACAGCGAGATAGAAGCTGCCCTTAAGCCTGGTGGTACGTGCTCTCAAACTTTTGTATCTTCTGCCCGATGGAAGGGGGCGAGGGGGGGGTGGTGGGAAGAGACGAGAGAATGTCCAAGATGGGCAGGGTCTTTGATTATGTTGGCTGCTTTCCCGAGGCAGCGGGAAGTGTCGACAGAGTCACTGGAGGGGAGACTGTTTTTTCTGATAAACTGGGTTGTGTTCATAACTCTGCAATTTCTTGCAATCTTGGGTAGAGCAGTTGCCGTACCAAGCTGTGATGCATCTGGATAGGTTACTTTCCATGGTGCACATATCGAGTGGTACCTATCTGTGAATATTAATACCCATGCAGCAAAGCCTGGTCTCCAGGCAGCTTGGCTCCTTTGCCATTGGATCAAAACCCTTAAAATGCGATTAGTGTAGGATTAGTGTAAACAGATGCTTGGTGATCAGCATGGACTCTGTGAGCCAAAGGGCCTGTTTCCATGCTGCATGACTCTATGAGTGCATGACCTCCCTCAGTCAAGTCTGTGCGATAGCTGGTGTGTAACAGTTACCCAGTGCTGAACAAAACCATACACAGGCAACTTCTACTCCATGCATTGGGAAAACTGTGAGACATTGTTAACACTGCAAACTTGTCATAAAAGCATGTTGCTCATGGAAAATATTGCTGATGTGAAACAAACTGGAAAAAAACTAAGTATGGAAACATGACTGAGAGAAGACATATTTGGTATTAGTCACTCTGCTTAATTTGTCCATAACTGCCTGTAAACAGCTGAATGTTTCACTTGACATGCAGTGCTTTGTTGTTAATGTTTATGAACTTTCACACATTGCTTCAGCAAAGATCAAAAAGACTAATGCTGATTGGCAAGTCTTGGAAATTCTAAATTGACCTGCTGTGGCTTCAGAAAATTCCTCTCTCTCGGACAGAATTTTGCTGATTTTTGAGAAACTGAAGGCATATTCCCTGCCTCCAGGAAACCCTGTTAGAAAGCATTATTAACGCTCCTTGCTCCAAACTGTGGCTTGCTTTTGCTTGGAACCAACAGCTGTCTTTCCAAGGAAAGTACAGGCTACTGAGGGAAATAATTGCCTGGTGATTCAAGATGCCAGAGAAAGGTTTGTCACATCAGACACAAGGGTACCTCCGGAAATTGAAAATTCTGCTGGTGTTGGATATCTGAAATAAAACAGAAAATTCTAGAAATACTCAGAAAATCACGCAGCATCTGTGAAAAGGGAAACAGAATTAATGTTGTAGGTTAGTGGCCCTTCATAAGGGAGTGAGGAAGGACCATTGATGAAGAGTGAATGGTGAAAGGCCATTCACCTGAGGATAGTCTTGCAGGTTTAGTTGAGGATGGGGAATCTTGTGAAAAGGAATTCAATAATTCAGTGATTTGTTTCTCAACAGCATGGGTCTGTGGGAGCTGGCCTTTCAGTGCACAGATGGAATGTAAAGCCGCCTTGCACTTGACAAACTAGGATAGCCACCCTTAGTATGCGAGATGAGAACTCTCCTGACGAATGGGTAAATGAGAAAACAATGACGTCTGATTGGAACACAGTGAAAGTACCAGTTTCTCAAAAGTGCTGAGGTGTGGTGGAATTGGGAGGTCCCTGCATTAGCTGCTGGGACACTGAGCAGCCCATGATGCATAGACTATTTCCTTCATTCCCAGGAGACACAAGAGACTGCAGATGCTGGAATCTGGAACAGCAACCAATCTGCTGGAGGAACTGTGTCGAGCAGCATCTGTGGGAGGAAAGGAATTGTCGGCGTTTCAGGTTGAAGTCCTGCACCAGCACTGAGGGAGGGTTTCCACCTGAAACGTTGACAATTCCTTTCCTCCCACAGATGCTGTTCAACCTGCTGAGCTCCTCCAGCGATTGCTTGTTGTTCCTTCATTCACAGCTGGCTCATCTGACTTCTAAGTACCCACTTAACAAGAGTGTGACCAGAGGAGACTTTTACCTGAACTGCGATTCTTTTCTCACGTTCGTTCTCTGACCATTTCATTTCATGGTTCACCCCTCCTGATTATGTTCAGAGTGGTTTTCACTTGAATTAGTCACCTGGCATGCCTCATACACCCTTGATTGTTGTTAAGCTAAATGCATTTTAATTTGCTAATATTGACTGAAGGCAGAATGTCTGGTATAAAATTCTTATCAAGTATTTTTGACAGTGAGATAATATGGGTGCTGGACTGAGCGAATTGGCTTTTATACAGGATCTTGCTCTGTTGTATTACTGGGATTATAGTTCTAACTAGAATTTGGTGCTAAATAGGGCATAATTTCAATTGTAAAAGACCAATTTCTCTCCCAAAGTTTGCTTTCACAGTCACATATAATTGGAACAGGGAACAGATCATACCTTATGAAAATAGGTTGAGGGGACTCAGCCTTTTCTCCTTGGAACGACAGAGGATGAGGGGGTGACCTGATAGAAGTGTATAAGATGATGAGAGGCATTGATTGTGTAGATAGTCAGAGGTTTTATCCCAGGGCTGAAATGGATGCCACAAGAGGGCATAGGTTTAGGGTGCTGGGGAGTAGGTACAGAGGAGATGTCAGGGGTAAGTTTTTTTACTGAGGGAGTGGTGAGTGCGTGGAATAGGCTGCCAGTAACGGTGGTGGAGGCAAATACAATAGGGTCTTTTAGAGACTTTTGGTTAGGTACATGGAACTGAGAAAAATAGAGGGTTATGAGTAAGCCTTGTAATTTCTAAGGTAGGGACATGTTCGGCACAGCTTTGTGGGCCAAAGGGCCTGTATTGTGCTGTAGGTTTTCTATGTTTCTATCAATAAATCAAACTAGAGCACGTAAAAGCAAGGATCATTTGTGTTGACTTCTTAAAGAGAAGGTTGTGTTGGGTGAAAACTCAAAGAGCTGCCACAGCAGGCTAACTGGCTTCAATCTGACCTGGTGAGGTCATTAAATTTATTGGAACTGCATTTCTGTGCTTGATTTTGCAGGAATGATGCTCTCTGTTCACTGTTCCATCTCCAACCATCATGGTAAATGAACCTCACCATCTCCTCTAATTTGGAATGTACTTTCACCTGCTCAAGGTTAAGTGGGAAAAACTGAGGTCAAGGGAATTTTGAATAAGGAAAAAATAGAAAAGGAAGAAAATAAGAGTCATAGATTCACCCAGTGTGGGAACAAGCCCTTCGGCCCATTAAGTCTGTTCTGACTATCAAGCATCCATTTGCACTGATTCCATTTTATTCTCCTTACTTTCCCAGCAATCGCCTCCCAGATTCCAGCACTCACCTTAGGGACAGCTTACAGTGGCCAATCAATCAACCGACCCACATGTCATTGGGATGTTGGAGGAAACCCACATGATCACCAGCAGAACATGCAAACTCCATGCACACAACACCGGTGGTCAGGATCGAACCCAGGTCTCTGTGAGGTAGCAGCTCTATCAGCTGTGCCACTGTGCTGCCCTAACAGAAATGTCACCCAATTTAGCTGAATTGTATCACCTTCTAGATTTGATGGAGATATTTAAAGCCATGAAGGGTTTAGACAATAAATAAAGATAAATAGTTTTCAACAGCTGAAAGGTCAATAACCAGAGGGCAGACCGTGCAAATGGATGTTCTATTGAAAGAAACTTGGAAAATTTGTGTTTATCTGATTCAACTTGACAAGTTCAAAACCAGCAGAACAACAAAATTAATTACGTTTTGTAGGTGGGTATCGGTTTGTCAGAAGCAAGAAAGCCAATTTCATGGATTAATTTAACGTTGAATCATAATGTCCCTATTTTGCTTTGACATTTTGCGGAGGATGGTTTTGTCAGAAGATCACTATAAACGTCTGACTTGTTCAGGTCTCTAGCATTTGTGAAATAAATTTGGTTTTTATTTCATTGTACGCCCCTTTCTCAATAAATAAAGATCATATTAGAATCCTAGAATAGAACAGCACAGACAGACACCAATCAGCCCATTGAGTCTGTGCCATTTCTTTCAGAGAACAATGTTTGTCTCACTCACCACTCTTAATCCAAATCCCTGCAATAGTTCTTCCTTTGAGTATTTACGCAATTCCCTTTTGAAGAGTCTGTGTCATTGTGTTCCAAATCATTGTGTTCCTATTCATTCTGTTGCAAAACTGTTCTTCTATATTCCTTCCGGCTGTTTTTCCACTAACATGAAATTTGAATCCTTCAATTTTCAAACATTTTCTTAAAATTTGTTCATCGGATGCAGATGACTTCCATTGAACCGTTAAGTATTCCTAGGCAATTTCAGTCAAGAGTCAATGCTGTCTGAAGTCACATATAAAGACTGGCAAGGACTCATCAGACCTGTAGTTACACCATGACTGCTGTTGATGCTAACTTATTATTCCAGAATTTAATTAAATAATTGTATTTACGTTCTCCAGCTGCTGTGGTCGGATTTGAACTCAGCCCTTGGATCATTAGGCCTGATCTCTTGAATACTTATGCACTAATCTAGAACGTAGAACAGTACAGCACAAGAACAGGCTCTTTGGCCCACAATGTTGTGCCGGACTAATTAAGCTAATGACACCTCATTAAAATGATCCCTTCTGCCTGCACATGGTCCCTAGCCCTCCAAACCCTGCATATTCACATGCCCTATCTAAGAGCCTCTTAAATGCCACTATCGTATCTGTCGCCACCACCACCCCTGGTAGAACATTCCAGCCCCCACCACTCTCCGTGTAAAAAATTTGCTGTGCACATCTGCTTTGAATTTATCCCCCTCACCTTAAATGCATGTCCTCTGGTATTGGACATTTCAACCCTGGGGAAAAAGATATTGGCTGTCTATCCAGCTATGCCTCTCATAATTTTATAATCTAACCCTATGCTATTGTACTCTAACTTTCTCTTTATTTATTCCATCTATATGATTTTAAGTACCTCTGCCAAATCATGTTGTTCAAGTGATACAGACTTGAGTGTAACTATTCTTGAATCCTTACATGTACACGTCTCCAACAAGGTAGTGTAGCGGTTAGCGTAACACTATTACAACGCCAGCAACCCAGGTTCAATTCCGGCTGCTGTCTGTAAGGAGTTTGTACGTTCTCCCCGGGTCTGCGTGGGTTTTCTCCGGGTGCTCGGGTTTCCTCCCACGTTCCAAAGATGTACAGGTTAGGATCTGTGGGCGTGCTACATTGGCGCCGGAAGAGTGGTGACACTTGCGGGCTGCCCCCAGAACATCCTCAGTAACACAAGAAGACACATTCCACTGTGTGTTTCAATGTACATGTGACTAATAAAGATCTTATAAGTAGATACAGACACATTCCATTCTCCAAGGACAACAAAGTCCCCGAGCAATGATTGGAGACATAACAGTGGTCATGGCTATAAGTATCATCACCATAACTTTAAGCATGATAATACAATGCTAATAAATGTAATGATCTCACCAGGGCAGAGAAGGCCAAATGCTCTATTCAGTCTGTGTGCTCTTTAAAAGAGCTGTCTAATTAGCCCCACTCCTCACCGTTTCCCCCCCAAGGCGTGCAAACATTTCTTACCTTCTGACACAGATCCAGTTGCCTTGTGAAAGTTCCGTTTGTTTCTGCTTCCAGCGCCATTTCTCAGTCAGAACAACTCATTAAAATAAAAGGACCCCCCCCCCAAAAATTAAACCATGATTCCTACAGATTCTATAAACAGCTGTAACTTACAGGTTACTGTTAAGTGAAGGGGAGAGTGTGAACAGGATTGTACACACAATGGGCACACCTTCTTCAAGCTGCCCTCTCGCTAATCCTCTGGGTACGTTCCTCCTCCGAGACCGAGGGAGAGAATTCCCATCCTTAAGACACGTTTGCTGGTTTATCTTCTGGCAGATGGGCAGAACCCAAATCATTGAGGTTTAACAATAAACCAGAGAGCTGGGTGAAGGATGTTGGAGTAAAATATAAGAACAGGACGACTTCCTGACGTGAGGGAGTACTAAGTCCTCCACCATTAGACCGAGAGTTTGCTGTTGCATCTTCTAAGTATTTCCAAATGATTTTAAGGACAAATTTTTTTGCAATGCATTGTCGGAAAATGAGCATCACCGGTAAGATTGGCATTTATTGACCATCCTGAATTAATCTTGAATAACTGCTGGTGATCCAGCCCTTTGTAGCACTTGGTTGCCTTGCTAAGTCATAAAGAATCGATCCTTATTACAGTTGGTCTGGAATTGTGTATATAGACAGTGCCCGGGTTACGGCAGGGTCCCATTCCCGAGAGCTGTCCATAACCTGAACTGCTCGTAAGTCATAAGCGTGTGGGAGAGGGTCGCAGAACCAGCAGTGATGGGGGAAGCGAGCAGGTGCAGGAAGAGCAGCTACCGGTCGGCCTCACCGACTCAGTGAATGAGCGTGCGAGTCTGCACAGTGCTCCCGGCTCCACCCAGCATGCACCCCCCCACCCCACCCTACCCCCAGTTGTTGAAGCTCTTGGGAATGGGGGAGAGAGAAGCCATGGGGAAATGCCCCGTTCCCACCTGGCAGAAGATACCTGCACTCCCGCAGCAAGCCGGCAAATCCGTCCCCATCCACCCAGCATCTTCCAAACTCTCGTTGGGATGTACGAGCTGTCGATGTTGGGCAATCGTAACCAGGGGAGACCTGCAGGTGGAATTCCTTACCTGAAGCACGTTAGTGAACCAAATGGGTGTCAGCAACAATCTGGTAGTCTTATGACAACCATAAGTGACACTTATATTTTTTTCCAATTCCAGATTTATTTAATTAACCAAATTTAGGGTAGACAGACAGAATCTTTTGTCCAGAGTAGAAATGACAAATACTAGAGGACATGCATTTAAGGTGAGAGGGGGAAAATTTAAAGATGTGTGGAGCAAGTGTTTTTTATTTACACAGAGAGTGGTGGGTGCCTGGAATCGGCTGCCAGGGTTGGTGGTGGAAGCAGATACAATAGTGGTGTTTAAGAAGCTTTTAGATAGACACTTATGCAGGGAATGGAGGGATATGGATCATGTGCAGGCAGAAGGGATTTAGTTTAATTCGTCATCATGTTCAGCACTGAAGGGCCTGTTCCTCTGATGTTCTATGTTCACATTTAAATTCCCCAACTAATGTGGTGGAGTCGACCCACTACACTGGGATGTTAGACTGAGCCCGTTGAACATTAGCCCAGTAACAGCTCCACAAAGCTACAGCCCATGATACATGTTGAGCAGTCCCAGTGTGCAGAAAACCTCCTGATATCAGCACTAAATTTACAGATTTGTACTTACACCGTCACATTTCAGTTTCCTGAGATTTATCCCTTCAAAGCTAGTTTATTAAATCTTCCATACCTCTATAAATTGACAATCTAATTGCTTCCTCTCAAAGCTGAAGGCCTGGATTGCATCTATCAATGCAAGAAGCATCCTTGACTTCACTCAGCAGCAAATATTTGCATTTGTCTAGCACCTTTACTGTAGTAAATTGTCCCAAGGTACTGTAGAGCAATGATCAAACAGCAAGGGATATCGGGGCCTTCAGCTCAACTTGACCATGCTGACCAAAATGCCCATCTAAGCTAGTCCCATTTGCCAGTGTTGGGTCCATATCCCCCCAAACCCAAACCTAAATATCCCACATAATTTTCAAAGCATCATTTTCAAAGCTCAAAGCATTCTACAGCCAATAATTAGGTTAGAGCTTCTGTTGCCTCCAAATCACTGTCCGTCTGTCCCTGGGTTCCTCCATTTGTTGCAGCAAATCCTCCAGGATCGGCCGTCCACAGTAAGCTGGGACTCTCGGTTTGGCAAGGTGCAGTGTGGGGACTGTCCCTGTGTGGAGACCCGCAGCAGTCACACAATGGCTTTGACAGCCGGTGAGGCCACTCCCCCACTCACAGTCAATAACAGTTAAAATAGAGTTAACATAATTAAAATTAATTACATTTAAAACATTGAAAAACATTCATGGATTTAAAAATCAATTAACAAAATTTAAATTTCCCAGCTAACGTGTTGAAAAGCCGCACGTCTTTGGAAAGTGGAGGAAACAGGGACAATGTGCAAATTCCACACAGACAGTAGTGGGTCGGGATTGAACCTGAGTCGCTGGAGCTATGAAGCTGCAGCTTTATCAGCTGCTACACTGTACCCCCAGTGCTGGGAACTGGGGCATCCACAGGGAAACCCAGTTACGTTCTGCACTAGCACTGGATCAGGGTGGTAAGCGGGTTGTGTGAGTGTGATACTGAAATCATGGCAGGTTATTTGCACGCAGCCTACAAACAGCAAGGTGATAATGACCATGTGGTCTGTGTTTAGTGATGTTGGTTAAACAGTGCCTGTCAAGTTCGCTGCAAAGATTTCCCTGAACTGGCTGCCTGGGTCTTTCCTATCCGCCTGTCTCGGCTTTAACAGTTCATCTGAAAGATGGTACATCCAATGGGGCACCTCTCCCACAGTAATGCTGCCCTTGGAACTGTACATCAGCAAGGAGAAACCTTGGAGCAGGTGGGCAATTACTGCCCTAGAAACTATGCTCCAGTGGGCCTTTGGTACTGTACTCTCCTCTCCCCCCTTCCTGTGAATCCATTCTTGGTCACCAAACATGTAAGCGAGAAAGACAATTGGTTGTCAGTCACACTCATCTTTTAGATTTGACTACAACAGGTCTGTAAATATGCAGAAGTTGAGGGGAAATGGAGATTGATATCCTTCCATACATCACTCCCCCATCCTCATGTCCATCTTCTGATCTCTGCAA
>JAUZTB010000078.1:10559030-10570129 GCA_034780895.1 Rhynchobatus australiae
AGGTGACTGCATTTCTTCCTCCTGAACCAGTGCACAGTGTTTCGAATGATTTGCTGGATCACTAGTGGGAAGCTAGTGATGCACACAGGCCAGACCAGGGAAGGGCAGCAGATGTCCTTGCTTGGAATGGCACAGCAATTAGTGTTCCTGCCCCACAGCTCCAGCCTCCCGGGTTCAATCCTGACTTCCGGTGCTGCCTGTTTGCATGTTCCCCTCATGACTGATTGGGTTTCCTTCAGTTGCTCTGGTTTCCTCCCACATCCCAAGGATGTGCTGGGAGATTAATAGGCTCCTTTATTCACCCTTAGTGTAGGTGGTGACAAAAGAATCAAAGGGAATTGATGGGCATGTTATTAGAGAAGCTGCAGGGCATCAGGGGAGTGAGAGTGAAGGGATTGCTCCTCTGGTCTGTAAGGCTGTGTTGTAATAAACTAGGAAACCAGATAGAGTTTGCTCCAAATTTATTTAATAAACTGAAATTAAATTGTGATTGGATTTTAACTCGAGTCTCTAGGTTTATCCAGCACTATAAGGAGAAGTTGGACAAACTTGGGTTGTTTTCTCTGGAGGGGTGGAGGCTGAGGGGAGACCTGATAGATTATAAGATTATGAGAGGCATAGACAGAATAGACAGGCTGTATCTTTTTGCCAGGGTCAGGATGTCTATTACTAGAGGGCAGGTGAGATGGGGAAAGTTCAAAGGAGATGTGCAGGGCAAATTTCTTACACAGAGGGTGGTGGGTAACTGGAATGTGCTGCCAGGGGTGGTGGTGGAGGCAGATATGATAGAGGTGTTTAAGAGGCTCTTAGATAGGCACGTGAATATGCAGAGAATGGAGAGACAGGGACATTGTGTAGGCAGAAAGGATTGGGTGTCATTAACTTCATTAGTGCAGCACAACATTGTGGGCCGAAGGGCCTGTTCCTGTGCTGTTCTATTATTAGTCCAGTAACATGACAACAAGACAGTTGTACGATTATCGTATGGACACTCTGAGCTGTACCAGGCTGTGGATGTAATGTTGAATTCATTTACCTGTAGATGCAATGTTGTGTTTAATAACGTTAGACTGACCCAGAGAAAATATCAGTCCGGGTTCCTGCTCCTGACCTACTCCTGATTCCTGTTGGAGAGTGCACATTTGCCGATCTTCATAGGTTTAGCTGTGATTATTCAACATCCACTGAGGTATCATTGGCTAGCTGGACTGAGGTTCCAGAAACCTAGATCCAAAAAGCATGGGTTCAAATCTCACCAGGACAGTTTTAACTTTCTTTTAGTCAGCACAATGACGCCGCTGGTAGAGTCAAGTTCCAGCGACTCGGATCCAATCCTGATCTCCGGTGCTGTCTGTGTGGAGTTTGCGCATTCTCCCTGTGGGGGGGCTCCAGTTTCTTCCCACATCTAAAAGGTGTGCAGGTTGATAGGTTAGGCTACCGCTATAAGTTGTCCCCAGTGTGCAGGTGAGGGTAGAATCTGGGGGGAGTTGATGGAGGGATGCGGGGTAGGGAAAGTAAAATGGGACCAGTTTAGGTTAGTGTAGAAATGGGTGCTTGAACCTCAGGTACCAGGACAAGTGAAGGATCTATTAGTGGGGGAGCATTTGGGGGACAGTGACCATTGCTCCGTAACCTTTAGAATTGTCATGTACAGGGACAAGTGCAGAGAGGACAGGAAGATGTTTAATTGGGGAGGGGAGAACTATGATGCGAGAAGGAGAGAACTTAGGAGTGTAAATTGGGATGATGTTTTTGAGGGGAAGTGTACGATGGAAATGTGGACGATGTTCAGGGACCTTTTGCAGGATGTTAGAGATAATATGTCCCGGTGAGGCAGAGAAGGAATGGCATGGTGAGGGAACCGTGGGTGGCGAGAGACGTGGTACGACTAGTTAGGAAGAAGAAGGCAGCATATATAAGGTGTTAGCAGCAATTCAGATAGGTCTGTGAGGATTATAGAGGAGCGAGGAAGGAACTTAAGAGAGAGCTGGGGAGAACTGGAAGGAGGCATGAAAAGGATGTGGCTTGTCAGGTTAAGGAAAACCGCAAGGTTTTTTTCACGTACGTGAAGGGTAGAAGGATGGCTCGGGGAAAGGTAGGTCCGATTGCAGACAAAGGTGGGAGGATGTGCCTGGAGGCAGCGGAAGTGGGAGAAGTTCTCAACGAATACTTCTCGTCGGTATTTACCAGAGAGAGGGGTCTAGATGAAGTGGAAGGGAGTGCTGGCATGCGTAATTTTCTCGAGGCTGTGGATATCAAGAGAGAGGATGTGTTGAGGCTATTAAATCATATCAAGACAGATAAGTCTCTGGGGCCTGACGGAATATTCCCAGGCTGCTTCGAGAGGAGAGGGAAGAGATTATTGAACCGCTAGTAAGGATCTTTGAGTCCTCATTGTCCGCAGGGATGGTGCTGGAGAATTGGAGGGTGGCTAATGTTGTCCCCTTGTTCGAAAAGGGCAGTAGGGATAGCCCAGGCAATTACAGACAAATGAGTCTCATGTCCGTGGTGGGTAAACTGTTAGAGAGGATTCTGAGGGATAAGATATATGAACACCTAGAGAGTCAGGGACTGATTAGGGGCAGCCAGCATGGCCTGGTGAAGGGAAGTTCATGCCTCACAAACCTGATAGAGTTCTTTGAGAATGTGACGAGGAAGATTGATGAGGGAAGTGCGGTAGATGTGGTCTATATGGATTTTAGTAAGGCGTTTGATAAAGCTCCTCACGGTAGACTTCTCCTGAAGGTCAGGAGCCATGGGATCTAGGAAAGCTTGGCTGTGTGCATTAGGAATTGGCTTGACGATAGAAAACAGAGGGTTGTTGTGGAGGAAGGGCCCTCGGATTGGAGGGCTATGACTAGTGGTTTTCCGCAGGGATCGGTTCTGGGACCTCTACTTTTTGTATTATTTATAGATGACAGATGAAGGGGTGGAAGGCTGGGTTAGTAAGTTTGCTGATGACACTAAGATCGGCGGTGTTGTAGTTAGTGTGGAGGGCCGTCGGAGATTACAGAGGGATATTGATGTGATGCAGAGTTGAGCGGACAGGTGGCAGATGGAGTTTAATCCGGAGAAGTGTGAGGTGGTACACTTCGGTAGGACAAACTCCAGGGCAGAGTATGAGGTAAATGTCAAGATACTTGCAGTGTAGAGGAGCAGAGGGATCTGGGGGTACATATTCACAGTTCAATAAAAGTGGCCATCCAGGTGGATAGGGCAGTTAAGAAGGCCTATGGGATGTTAGCTTTCATGAGTCGTGGGACTGAATTTAATAGCCTCGAAGTGATGATGCAGCTTTACAAAACTCTAGTTAGAGCACACTTTGTTCAGTTCTGTTCACCGCATTATAGGAAGGACGTGGAGGCGTTAGAGAGGGTGCAGAGGAGATTTACCAGAATGCTGCCTGAATTAGAGTGTATGGAATATAGGGAGAAGCTTAAGGTGCGAGGGCTTTTCTCACTGGAAAGGAGGAGAATGAGGGGAGACATGATAGAGGTGTATAAAATGTTGAGAGGGATAGATAGAGCAGACAGCCAGCGCCTCTTTCCCAGGGCACCAATGCTCAAGACAAGAGGGCATGGATTTAAAATAATGGCGGGTAAGTTCAGGGGGAATGTCAGAGGGACCTTTTTCACCCAGAGAGTGGTATATGAATGGAATGCGCAGCCTGGGGTGGTAGTGGAGGCGGATACTTTGGACAGGTTCAAGAGGATGTTGTATCGGCATATGGTGGATTGTGGGATAGAGGGATATGCAGGAGGAAAGGGTTAGATGATGTGAGGTGTGGTTTGATGGGCGGCACAACACGGTGGGCCGAAGGACCTGTATTGTGCTGTATTGTTCTATTGTTCTATGGTAAATGTCCAACAATGACAACACAGGGGTATCAATAAACGTAAAATAAAGAAAGGGAGATCAATTTGGCGGTTGAAATGAACCATAAAACCATACAACGCTATAACAGTACGGCACCATACAGGCCTTTCGTTCCATCATGTTGTGCCGCCCTTCAAATCACAGTCAAGACTATCTTACCCCTTCCTACCACATACCCCTCTATCTTAAATTCCTCCATATGCTTGTCTAACAATTTCTTGAACTTGTCCAACGTGTCAGCCTCCCCCATCACCCCAGGTAGCCCATTCCATGCACCAACCACCCTCTGGGTGAAAAACCTCCTTCTAACATCTCCCCTGAACTTCCCACCTATTTCAGTAAAGCCATTTCCTCTTGTTTTCAGCATTGGTGCCCTGGGAAAGAGGCCGTGGCTGTCCAATTTATCTTTTCCTCTTAATATCTCATATGCCTCTATCGTGTCTCCCCTCATCCTCTTTCTCTGCAACGTGGAAAGCCCTAGCTCATTTAGTCTCTCCTCATAATGCTATTCCAGGCAGCATCCTCGTAAATCTCGTCTGAACTCATTCCAACGCCTCCACATCCTTCCTATAATGAGGCGACCAGGACCTGACATAGCACTCTGTGTGGCCTAAACAGAGTTTTTGCATCATTACTTCACGGCTCTTAAACTTGATCCCACGACTCGTGAAAGCTAACATCCCATAATCTTTCTCCCTATCTCCCTGTGAGGCGAATGTCAGTGATCTGTGGATATGAACCTCCAGATCCATCTGCTCCTCGACACTGCCCAGAATCCTGCTATTTACCTTGGAGTTCGCCTTGGAGTTTGTCCTTCCAAAGTGTACCACCTCATACTTCTCCGGATTGAACTCCATCTGCCACTTGCTAGCCCAGCTCTGAATCCAATCACTATCCCTATGGAAGCATCGACATCTCTCCACACGATCCATAATATCACCAATCTTTGTCATATGCAAACTTGATGAATCACCCATCCACCTCCTCAACTAAGTCGTTAATAAATGTCACAAAAAGTAGATGTCCCAGAAGCGATCCCTTTGGGACACCATTAGTCAAAGCCCTCCAATCCGAATACACTCCCTCCACCACAACCTTATGCTTTCGACAGGCAAATCAATTCTGAATCCCAACTGCCAAGCCTCGCTGGATCCCTTGGCGTCTGACCTTCTGAAGAAGCCTACGGTGAGGAATTTATCAAACGCCTTACTAAAATCCATGTCGATTACATCCACTACACTGCCCTCATCAATCTTCCTGGTCACTTCCTCAAAGAACCTATCACGTTTGGGAGGCAAAGCCATTCAAGCTGTCCCTAATCAGTCCATGATTTTCTAAATGCTCAGAGATCCTATCTCTTCGAAGCCTTTGTAACAACTTACCCACCACAGACGTAAGGATCTCAGGTCTGTAATTCCCCGGACTATCCCTACTACCTTTTTTGAATAAAGGGACAACATTCGCCACCCTCCAATCCTCGGGAACCATCCCTGTGCAAAACGAGGACTCAAAAGATCCAAACCAATTTGTCAGCAGTCTCCTCCCTCGCCTCACGAAACAGCCTGGGGAATATTTCTTCAGGCACTTGGACTTATCTGTCCTAATATTTGATAACAACTCCAGCACATCCTCCGTCTTCATATCTACATTCTCTTACCAACACTGTCCTCAGCATCATAAAGACCCCTCTCCTTGGTGAATACTGAAGAGAGGTATTCAGTGCGAACCTCACACACTCCCACAGCTTCCAGGCACATCCTCCCACCTTTGTCTTTAATAGGTTCTACCTTTACTCTAGCCATACTTCTGCTCTTTCCTTACGAGAAAAAAAACCTTGGGATTCTCTTTAACCTTTTCATGTCCCCTTCTCGCTCCCCTCAGACCTTTCTTAAGTTCCTTCCTTGCTACTCTCTATTCGTCACGAATCCTATCTGAACCTTGCTGCTTACACCTTATGTATGCTGCTGCCTGATTCTTAACTAGATGATCCACCTCTCTCGTCACCCACGGTTCCTTCACCTCACCATTTCTTCTCTGCTTCACCAGGAACAATTCATCCGTAAGATCTTGCAATTTATCCCTGAACATCGACCAAATCTCCATAGGACATTTCCCTTCAAAAATCTCATCCCAATTTACACACCCAAATTCTCGCCTCAGAGCTTCATAATTCGCCTTTCCCCAATTAAATATCTTAAATATCTTACCGTCCACTTTGCTCCTGTCCGTGTTCATGACACTTCTAAAAGCTATGGAGCGAGCAATGCTCAATGTCCCCCAGATGCTCACCCACCGATATATCTGTCACCTGTCCCTGTTAATTATCTAAAACTAGATCTAATATGGCATTCCTCCTTGCGGGTCTACTCCTCTGGGTTCCTTCCCCATCGCAATCTAGTTTAACCCCCCCTGGACAAACCTCGCACACCAGGGCGCAATGATATTGCCCTAGCCCCTCAGGTTCGGGTGTAAACCGTCCTTTCTCTAGGGGTACCACCTTCCACAGAAGAGATCCCAATGATCCAAAAAACTAAAACCCTCCCTCCTGCATCAACTTCTCAGCTACGCATTTATTTGCCATCTCCTCCTATTCCTACCTTCACTATCGCGCGGTACTGGCAGCATTCCCGAGATTGCTGCCCTTGGGGTCCTGTTCTTCAGCCCTCTACCTTGCTCGCTAAACATTTCAGAACCTTATTCCTCTTCCTACCTTTGTCGTTGATACCAACATGAACCACGACTTCTGGATGTTCTCCCTCCCGCTCTGGAATCATGTCGATCCGATTAGTGATATCCCGGACCCTGGCACCTGGGAGTCAACACACCATCCAAGCTCACTGCCACAGAACCTTCCCTATCACTACTGCCTTACTCTTCTCCTCCCTTCCCTTCTGAGCAGCAGGATCGGTCCCAGTGCCACAGAACTGGCTACTGCTGCTAGGCGCCGGCAGGTCATCTCCCTCAGCAGCTTCCAAAGCGGAAGGCCTGTTATTGAGGGAACAGCCACGGGGTCCTCTATTCTACCTGCCTGTTCGTTTCCTTTATTCATTTCCCTCCCCTGACAATCACCCTTCTAGCTACTTCCTGGACTCCAAAAGTACCTGCTCTAAGAGGGTGGAGGGAGACTGTCTTCCTAAGTGCAGTATCTACATAACTGTCCCCTCCCTGATGCTGCGCAGTTTGAAACTGCAACTCCAGCTCATCAAGTTTGAGCCGAAGTTCCTCCAGCTTCGAGCCATCGTAGACCACAGCACTGTCCACGGACTCCCACATCAAACAGCTGCAGCACACCACCATGTCCTCCACCTGAACTAATTATTTCCCCCTCTAGTTTTTCCGATTTAAAAAAATAACAGATAAACCTGACCTTTACCTACTTACCAGCTACTCACCCGCCTCGCGCTTTTACGCCCAATCTCCTTCAGCCAAAGCTGAACCACTCTGCTATCTCTCACTCCACTGCTCGCTCCAACGCTGCCCGCTGGATAGGGCGGTTGGCTCTTTGAACAGCCCGCACCTAACCTGTTGACGTCACGCGCCTGCGCAGTCCAACTCGCAGTATTCCCGATTAAAACATATAACAACTTACAAAAATAACCTTATAAAAACTAAACCTTATAATAAAACCCGATTTAAAAAATCTGCTCCGATGTTTCGACGTCTGCTGAAGCGAAACCTGCGAAACCTCGGTTATTTTACCTGCTGTTTGAACTGCCTGCGCCTCACCTGCTGACATCACGCGCCTGCGCAGTCCAGCTCCACTCCTCCCGATTAAAATTTACAGAACAAATTATAAAAAAAGAACCGTATAAAACTGTCCCTTAAAATAAAAGCCCCAGTAAAAGAGAAAAAAAGACTTATCTACTCTGAAGTCCCGACTCAGCTGAAGCGAAACCCGCGGAAAAATCAGGGGGATAAGCCTTCCTGGCAGGCGAAAGATTAGCCACAGTTTTGATTTTTTTTCCAGGAGGAATTCGTGTTGGAAGCAACAACAACGGCCGGATGAGGTGTAAAATAGCAAATGCTTACCGACGCATCAGGATGCCAGTAAATACAGTCCAATATCAGAACCGCCTATGATGTGGAGCTCAGACAACCAGCTCTCGGGAAACATGTTGCAGTTTTTTTCACAGGCAGGGAGCAGCGCTGAAGGAGATGAAATAGATAATACGTCCATTTCAATTCGGAAAATTAAGAAGTATGGAAAATCAAACCAGGGTATAACTTATGGAAAATCAAACCAGGGTATAACTTATGGCCGGATTTCCGGTGTGTTGTGGAACACAGCTACCTCGTAGTACAAGCAGACTGGTTGCAGAAAGCGGCGTAGATATGGAGGTGAAAAAAGCAGTTGGAACGCTGGCCTTCCTTAGGCCGGGCATTCTGTATAGGAATTGGGACGTTTTGTTGCAGTGCTACAAGACGTTGGTGAAAACACTCTTCGGGTATTATGTGCAGCTTTGGTCGCCCTGGTGCAGGAAAGACATTAATTAAACTTAAAAGAGTGCAGAGAATATTTCGCAGGATGCATCCAGGACTCAAGGGCCTGCCTTATCCAGAGTG
This sequence comes from Rhynchobatus australiae, assembly GCA_034780895.1. Classification (NCBI taxonomy): domain Eukaryota; kingdom Metazoa; phylum Chordata; class Chondrichthyes; order Rhinopristiformes; family Rhynchobatidae; genus Rhynchobatus; species Rhynchobatus australiae. The sequence goes on from JAUZTB010000078.1 coordinate 10,567,470, forward strand.
GTGGGAAGACGTGGATACTATTCTTTGGAACGTCGGAGGTTGAAGAATGACCTCATTGAGGTGTATAAAATCCCGAGGGATATATATGGGCTGAATGCACGTAACATTTTCCCGAAGGGAAAGGGAAGTAAAAACGAGAGGCACAGGTTTCAGGTGGGAGGTGAAAGGATTAAAAGGATCTAAGGGGCAACTTTTTCATACAAATGGTGGTGGGTGTATGGAATGATGTGCCAGATGAAAAGACTGAGGCAGGTACAACAACAGCTTTTACAGTGCATTTTAATAAATACCATGATGGGAAAGGTTAAGAGGGATATGAATCAAACGCGGGAAGATTGTACTAGCTTGGTGGGCATCATGGCCGGCTAGTGTTGAACCGAAGCGCCTATTTACATGCTGCATTAATCTAAGACCCTAAGCATCGGAGCTTGATCCTTAAAAGGCCTGTCCAACTCATGATTAGTGTTGCAGTCTTTAGTTTCTATTTGGAAATAAATTATTTCTTCTACATTACCTTCAATAGAATTTTATAAGTTCATATTCTGACCGAAATCTGTCCACGTTACTTCCTGTCTGAACAAATCATTTTATCAGAAGGCAAAATCATCGCAGTCCCCCAAAACCCACCCGATCCTAAACCAACACCATATTCTTACGCCGATAAACTCCTCCCCACAAACAGCATCCGGTATATAATAAAGATTTTCCTCTTTATTGCTAAGTTTACAATTTCACATGACATTATTGTTTCAGCCAGCTAAGCGTTTTAAAGTATTGTCAATTGCAGACACACACGATGTAAATGTTAAATGATGATGCATTTTGCTTGTACTCGTTTTTTAAGCTGTTACTACGCTTCATTTACAGTCTACATTAATCAATTACCTTGATTCTGCATGTGACGATCCCACACGGTCGATATCTTGGCACTTCTTATCTGACATTACATCGGGCTCCCATTTGGCCCAATATTTCCCTCTCAGTTTACAATCCATTCCAGATGAGAAATACATTTCGAATTTGTATTATACTTAAATGAAACCTGCACCCGTTTTATCGGCTTCCTTTGCATTTTCATTTCAGCCAGTCTGCCACGGTTCTCGCATTCATTGGGCAATCAGAACTGATCGTTAAATGAGCCCTGAAGATACTGGGGATCTCCCATTGAAACCACACGTTCATTCGACAGCATTTACAGATTAGGGAAGGAGAGATGATATTGTAAATTATGCAATTGAGAAGAGAAACATCATGGAGACAGTGTGCCGACATTATTCATTTATCTGGAAGACAGTTTGAACCATTTTGTCCCGTAAATATTTTAAAAAGGTGTGCATCATGATCTGCTGTTTACTCCGAACGCTCGGTACATATTTCTCCTCTCATTCTTATTGTCAATCGATGAGTTGAAGGGCGAAGTTGGCCACGCTGGTCCTTTATTCCTTGGAATGTGGGAGAATGAGAGGCGACCTTCTAGAAGTATTTAAAATTATGAGAGGCATAAATACTGCAATGTGGATGGTAACAGTCTTTTCCACAGGGTTGGCGAGTCCAAAACTAGGTAGCCTATATTTAGAGTGCGAGGAGAAAGATTTAAAAGGGAATTAAGGAGAAAAGTTTAAAGGCAGAGCTTTGTGAGTGTATGAAAAGAGTAAATGTCTGAGGCAGGTAAAGTAGTATCATTTAAGAGTCACGGATGAAGGGTCGGGGCTTGGAAGGATATGGTTGAACGCAGTAAATTATAACAATCTTGGTGGACAACGTGGTAGGCATGGACTCCTTTGGCCAAAGGGACAGTATTGGCGCTGTATTGCTCTATGACTCTGTGGAACCCTCTTATGTTTCACGTTTTCTTTCTTATGGATCCTTTGTTTCCCTTGAGGCTTATTGTTTAACCACCCACGACTGAAAATCAACCTGCTACTAAAGTGACAACTTCAATCCCAGCCAGTTTCGAGCAATCATCTCCGTCCAATTCAGTCCAATATATTCCCATGAAGGAAATATGCATTTCTAACCTGTTTGCAGAGGCAGATAGCATGTGCAGCGTTCAATCTTTCATCCCTTTCTTTCTATTTTGATGTACAATATTCTAACAATGATCTGAAAGGGGCGTTACCCGATTTGCTGTTCTGAATTGGAAAACAATTACCCAGATGAAATTCCAATCACAGTTCGATGTGGCACCGATGCATTATTTTCTGGGGTTGTAGACATCAGTCTCCATACAATGCAGTACTGGGTTTTGAACTGGTTTCTCTGTCTATTGTATATTTCTGCCTGCCGTGTTGGCCTGTGGCCTCTTTATAACTTTGTCTGTATTCGTGCTGGATGAAATTTTAAAAATGTATGTGATGGAAATCTTAAAAGTACAGAAAGTATAAAATATTGTAAAGCTCAGTGAATCGAAGAGTATGTGTGGAAAGAGAAGTAAAATTTATCTTTCAGCTGGAAGACCCCTCGACAAGTTGGTGAATAATCGGTGTCCGGTACATTATTTTTATTGTCAGAAAAATTCCATATCTTGCTTTAATTTCGGAACGACTGCGCTTGCTTCAGTTCTAATTGTTGTTGTCACGTGTGCCAACGTACAGTGGAAAACTCTGTTTTGCATTGAGATATTACAAGGGAAATCAATAACAGGATGCAGAACAAAGTGT
>JAUZTB010000078.1:10827495-10841006 GCA_034780895.1 Rhynchobatus australiae
AATATAGTAACCAGGAATGTTCACAGTACAGCATCAAGAGTTCACCGATCACACCCATCTTAGAAAGCTCCTCATTTCTGTTCTCCGATAGAAACACACGGATGATCTGCAATTTATTGCTAATGATACACTCATCTTTCCAACACCCTCTAGAGTTGCAAGGACCAGGAATCTGCTGAAACTCACCATTTCATGGCAAAATTTGGATTTCAGTGACATGGCTCCATACTTGCTGTAACACGTCTCTCCACTGTTGCCAGCCATCACTGCCATGTCTGTACATGTGACGCACAGAAGCCCTTAAAAAGATGTGTGATACCTTGTTAGATTTATAATTCCGTCTCTAACAACATTCAACAGAACCCAGTTCAGGCATGCAAATACCCAGTGCTGCTGTACATGGAATGTACATGCTGCTTGAGAGGAAGATATTAGGCTTCCACTGCTAAGGGAGAGAAATGCTGGTTGAAAGAAAACAGTTCAGCATGTTTCCACAGTACAGAAGCCTCCCGGGGAGACAGTATTCAGACTAAACACACACCCTGTCTGAGCTCCTTGGACAAGGGAATCTCAAGGGCACCCCAACGTTGCAACGACATCCTCCCGCCCTTATAGATTCTGATCAGGCAGTTTCTGCCCTCTCTCACCTCCTTCACTCACTGCTTGGACGGCTGCATCAATGAACTGTGACGGGCTTCCATAGGGATCCAGGTCGATCACGTCAAACCAGTCCCTTCTCCTTTTGGACTCGTACATGAGCATGCTGTAGAGAGTGTCAAAGAGTGCAGACCCTCCCTGGTTAATAATCTCAGGGTGTCACAGCAGAAACAGCCAAGTTTTATTTATAAGCAAGTTAACAGTCGACGGCAAAAACATAGGTGACAACAGAAAACAATCATTGAAAAAGTAGTAATCATCGGTTTACAAACAGAGGAATTACATCCTTTATACACTTCTTTGATCACACCTCCCAAACCAGTAACCTCCCCTGCCTGGAAGGACATGGGAATCTTGGGTTGGAAATACATTACCCATTCCCCATTCCTTCAGCATCATTGGGTCCAATCTTGTAACTCTGCAGAGAACTTTTTCCCCTACAGGGACTGCAGTAGTTTCAACCACCTTTAAGGGATGTTCAGGATGGGCAATAAATCCTGGCCTTATCACCAATGCTTGCGTCCCACAAAAGAATAACACAAACAAAAGTTTCTCTTCTCTTTCCTCGGAGCTACTATCTCATATAAGTGACACACTGATACAGCAGATAGTGTGCTGCCTCTCAGCTCCAATAACCTGGGTTTGATCTTGACCTCGGTTACTCTCTGTGTGGAGTTCTCCCTATGACCGTGTATTTCCCCAAAGAGCTCTGGTTTTCTTCCTACCAAAGACATGCAAGTTGGTAGGTTAATTGACTACCATAAGTTACCCCCTGGTATAGAAGCATGGGGGTAGGGGAGGAGCGAGAAGCATGCAAGGGCAAATACAGTACAGGGAAGTAAGTGGAAAATTGATGGGATTGCTCCGAGAGCTGGCAGCACAGACTCGATGGCTTCCTTCTTTGTCGTAAGAAGATGCAAGAAATTTAATCAGCCTTGACTCAGTGGTGGCATTTCCACCCGGCCACAAGATTGTGGGTCCAAATCTCACTATAGAGACTGAAACACAAACTCCAGGCTGAAAAGCCTAATGCAATATTGAGGGAGTGCTTTGCAGCTGGAGGTTTCTGATGAAACATTACACCAGGGCCCCAAAATGCCAAATCTCATTATCTGATCCCTGTCATTTTACTGCTTCTAGGAGTCTGTTGTGCACAAAATTGCTGTCCTGAAAGGCAGTATATCAACAAGTTCTTTCTCAATAACTCTGCATATATACAAACCGAAGAACAGTCCCAATTATAGACTGGTACAAACACCAAAATCTCCTCATCCCATCCCTTTAACAACATACATGTATCCAGTACCTTGCGTCTGCCAAACTTGCCGTTACCATGTGCTCCACTCCATTGAGCTCAATGTTTCTCTGCATCAGCTCCACTGCTTTTGAGGAGAAGTCATTTGCCACAATGCTGTGAATTCCAGGGACCTCCTTGGCAAATCGGATCGAGCGGAGCCCAGATGCCGCCAGTCCTTCCAGTATACGGATCCCATCCTGCACAAGCACACAGATTAAATAATTAGAGACTGCAAGGATTAATGCACATAAAAAGGAGAGAAGTTAACATTGAGGCACAGCACATTCTAATGGAATTCATCTCGACCAGCATTTCACAACCCATATTAAAATATCAAAAGCCACTGAACCCCTTTTTCCTCATTATTCAGGCTGACACCAGAGGGGAGTGATAAAGTGCCTGAGGCACCACCTCTCTAATGGGATGTTGTACCAAGGGCTCTACGAGGAGATGAACCAGGATATATTCTTTCAGCCCTGTCCCTAGCTGAAGGGCACCCAAAGCCAATTAAATTTCAAATGAAATGAGATAGTGTGGTAGCAAGGTGCCTGGTTGGCCTTTTGCAGTTTAAGTGGCAGATACTATCACTGCACTGTTATGTGGGGAGTTCCAAGAATTTGCTTCATTTTCAAAGGCACCATCCCTTCAAATTCCCCAGCAGGGCAAATAAAGCAGGATCCCGTGGCACTGAGTGCTGCTCTTCACATTAGCCAGTCCTCATACACGTGTTGTGTGACTGAAATGAGAAACTGCACCAACAGGGAATCTGATCCAAGATCCACCTTTCATTTGGAAGTGCACTTTAAGGAGAGTTGCTTCACCTCACATTTCTCCCCAACACTGGTCGTCTTCTCAATCACTGGTGCATCTCCTTGCTCAGCAGTTTCACTTTCCGTCAGGCTTACAACCATCTTCAGTCTCTCCCGCTCTCCAGGGACCAACACTGCACAGGATATTTTAAGGCTGATTAACACAGTCCCTTTTTAGCAAAGACTCCATCATACAAGTGGCACTGAAGTAACTCCACTCACCTTGAATTCCCTTGGCCAGGAGCTTCTGACGAGCAAACTCCGTGATGACAGCACACCTGAGAAAGAGATAACAAAGCAGCAATAACTGCAGTGCTTTCTTCATGATTCCCACTTCCCTCATCTACCACAAAATAAACAGCTTTGTTTTGGATACAAAACTCAAATGCAGTCAGACTATTTCCCCACAGTACAGCAGAAGTAGGCCATTCAGCCTGCTGAGTGTGCTCTACCATTCAAGATCACAGCTGACCTTGTGCCTCAACACTTTCCTACTTGATCCCTATACCCCTACCAATTCCCTCAGTATCCAAAAACCTATCAATCAGCCTTGTGGGGGAGAAAGGATTGTGAAGATTTACAATTACAATTTAAGAAATCTCTAAACTCAATCCCTAGTGACCAATCCCTTAACAATGCCACGCCTTCCATTGTAGACTCTCTAGCCAGAGGATAGAGCAGCTTGGAATGATCAAGTTTGCTAGTCAACCCCTGCCTGAATCCACATGCATGTTTCTCCACTGGGAACATCAGACAGTCCTGGAATGAGACTAATTATAGCACTATATTTACAATTAGTCTGAAGGATCTGAATCCACTGTTTATTAAGTCTGCACATAATACAATTTATTTTACTCTAATTAATTCACACAGTTACTTCCTACTCCACCTGGTTTTCCCTAAAGAATGCATCATTAGTCCCCATCAAGGTTCCCTGGCTGAGAGCTCCCCCATGCTCACAGAGAGGACTGAAACACAGTACTGACAGTGGAGCAACCTTCAACTTTAAGAACCTTGATGGTCCACATCCTTCTGTCACATTGTCCTATGTCCTACGCTGCTCCTCCTGCTTCCCTGCCTCCAAAAGCCAAATGTTCAACCAAATGAACCTGCACTCTTCCATCACCAGCTTTGTCACCTCGCACTGAATCTGCTGTTGATTACGTCCTTGACTACCTCCACATCCACCTCAGTTCACTGCCCCCATGAAGTACCTTAGACCATGGTTATGCAAAAGCTCCTTTATAAACTTCTGATCCCTCCCAACTGAGATTTAAGCTATTTATTTAAAACTTCTTTCTTCAACAAAGGCCAAGCTTTCTGCTTCCCAGGCAGTCCCTCTGGACTGAGGGCAACCTGCTCCCACTCTGGTTTTGAGAGCTCTGAGGCAGCTCCTAAGGCCAATGTGGAGACAACAAAAAGGACAGGTGCCGCCTTACGGAGGGAGCAGGCGAATAATCCATGAGGTGATGGTGCACTTCTTCCATCGCTGTGTGTTCCTGATGCACAAATGAAGTCATCCTCATCAAGGTTAGGAAGTTGTGGGCATGCTATGTTGGCGCCAGAAGCACAGCGACAATTGCAGGCTGCCCCCAGAACATTCTACACAAAAGATGCATTTCACTGTGTATTTCGATGTACATTTGACTCATACAGATATCTTATCTTAAATGATCAAGGAGGCCAGTGTCAGCCTTTACATCTAGAGGAATGGAAATGGAAGGTAGGGTGGAGAGGAGGCAAATGTGGGGTATGCTCCTGTTATAGAGAGCCCCGGCTAAAACACATCGGGTAAACAGGAAGCAATTCTAGTTACCACACTCAGGAAGGCTACATTAGTCATAGAGGTGCCACACATACTTACCAGAATTATAATTTAATGCATGAAATCCAGGTATAAGGAGAGATTATACAAAGTGGGGTCAAAATAAAACAAAATGCTAGAAAAACTCAGCTACTGACCCTTCACACAGACCCAAAACATTGACCCTGTTTCTCTTTCCACAGATGCTGCCGAGTTTTTCCAGCATTTTCCATTTTTGTTTCACATTTCTAGTGTCTGGAATTTTTGTTTTGATTTTCATTTGCACTAAGCGAGGTTATTCGTCCTGCTGTTTGTAAGATTAAGGATTTCATGGAAAATTTAGTCATTATGGGAAATCTATGGAAAGGAACTATTTCCAGTGTTTGAAGAGTCTAGGACCAGGGGAAGAATCATAAAACTAGAGATAGGTCTTTTAAAGAGTAATGTTAGGAAATACACAGAAATTTGAAACTCTCTTCAGCAAATGGCAAATGATAGATTTTTGTTAACTAAAATATTCAAAGGGATTTGGGGAAAGCTGAGAATATGGAATCAGGTCACAGGTCAGTGATAACGTATTGAATGGCAAATCAGATTTAGATACTGAAGTACTTTCTCCTGTTCCTTTAACAAGGGATACTGGTAACATGGATCGAAATTACACAAGTCAAACATTGCTGTTTTGTGCACTCTGAGAATTTTATTTTGACACTTCATTGGTTTGAAGAGATGTCATAATCTAGAACCCCAAGCTTAGTCAATAAACAAATCCACAATTTAAAATTTCATTGTTAACTGGCGAGTTTGGTGACTTGGCTTGGAAACATTACCACTAAAATTAACAGTTATACCAACAGAGATACAAATCACATATAGGGGTTGGGGCGAAGTGGAGAGATGCGTGTATAAACGTGGCACAACTAGATCCATTAACTCAGCTTTTTGATTCTAGTACTCAGCAGTTTTTAAAATCAACAACTGTACAGACTTTTCCCCAGAGGGTTGTGAACCTTTAGAATTCTCAGAGTGAGCTGTGATGCTGCGTCACTGAGTATATTCAAGGCAGAGTTTGATAAGAGTTTTGTATTACAGGCCACTCAAGGGCTATGGCGATCAGGCAGGAAAGTGGAATTGTCCAAAGATCAAATCAGCCATAACCTTAATAAATAAGGAGCAGGCTCAATAGACTGTATTGATTTCTTCTGTTCTTGTTTTCTTATGAGTTTAGACCCTCCCTTTGAAAGTAACAGCAAAAACATATATATAGTGTTTCGTGTCACTATAATTAGAGTTCTTGTATAAAACTTGTTCAGAAGTTAACATTGATCCATAACACTGCTACTTACGTCAGGTCACGGTTAAACTCCTGTACAGGATTGTAAAATACTTCGTTGGCATTGGGAAAAATGATTTCCGCCTTCCCTTCATTTATGACAGTTTCTCCGTTCCGAGCACCTGGAGAAGTTTCGCGATCTGGCAAAGGGTCTGATGCAGCCTCCAAAAGGTTCACTTTCTGCAACTCGTCACCACTATTGCCTCCACATGTCAGCTGTGGGTCAGCTTGCGATTCATTTCCCGTTTCCATTGCAGAGCTTTGCTCTGCCGGAATATGGAGGAAAGATTCTGGCCAAACCACTCTCCTTGCTGCAATCTGGGCCCCAGTCAGTGTGCGGAAAACAATGTGCCTGACCTGCAACACTCGGTGTACCAGCATTAAGCAACAGCCTCACCGATGGTTCTTTAACTCTATGGAAAAGAAGGAACATCCATTAGCATAAATCAGAATTAAAAGCAGTAAAGAACCATCATATCGCTTCAGCAATATGTATTTACATTTCATTGAAATGAAAGGATTTGCACGTCTTAGAACATGTAGGCAGTATTTCAATATAGGAAAGAAGCTGCTACACTCAGCAATTTAATAATGCATACAAGCTCCTACACTCAGCAATTTAATAATGACTAGGAAGTCCATCTTTAGTCTTTGGTTAAGAGATAAACATTGGTGGGGAGACTGCAAAAAACTCCTACATTCTTCTTCCAGTAATGGCCATGAGATCTTTTATGCCTAATTGACGAACATAAATATTCTTGGCTTAACATCAGGCCTGGAAGTATATGTTTTACATAGACACAAGCAAAAATGGATGCCAGTACAAATGGCTCATTATTCCTTCTTTCAGTTTTATTTTCTTATGCTACTAATACACCGTGGCCTTTCATTGGTATTATGCTGCGATATGCTCATATTATAAGTAGCTAACGTTACCCAAATACAATCGAAAATGGTGGGAAGCAGTTTGCAGATCTGTAGTATATTAGCCAGCAGTCTTTAGCAACCACAGACAGTGATAGCATCTTGCAAGCAACAACAGATCTGATGCATGGTGTAGATGCACTCATCACTGAATACATTCAAGGCTAAAACAGACAGATTGGTCTTGAGGTCATTATGGGGAAAGAAACCAGGCCAAAATCAGATCACCCATGATCTTACTGAGTAGTGTAGCAGGCTCAAGGGGCTACTCCACTCATACTTTGTAAAGTCTTAAAAGTAAGCAGAAGCTGGAACAGAAGGCATAAGTAGACTAAGGAGGTATGGTGTAATGTTATCATAGGGAAAGGGAGAAGGCACATTAGCAGCAGGAAGGAGGGGCATTTTAACCATGCATGCTCAGAAAACGTGGCAGCAGTGAGAATGGAGACAGAGAACTTTGTCCCTCTTTTCCCAAATGAATTAAAACTACTAGATACACAAAAGACTGCAAGTGCTGTAATCTGGTGAAGGAAACAAACGCTGAAGGAATCAGCAAGTCAGGCAACTTCTGCGGAGACAGAGGGATGGTCAACATTTCAGGTTCAGATCCTGCAACAGCATAATCAATTATCACTATTAATTTATTCAGAATCATAGGTACCCTCGGAGAGATCTTGACCAATCCAATTGGCTCTTATCCAGAGATTCTTTCTAAATACAAGAATGTAGCATTACCCTCAGGAATTCCCCTATTATTTCTTAGCAAAAATGGAAGTCAGCAGAAGCCTAGCAGATCAGGAGGTGGGTAAATCTCACACAGAATTGAACAGAAGCTAGTAAGACTCAAAAACACCTAACAGCAAAGGACACAAATTTGACCATTTTTAAATATTCATTTTTGGGATCTGGCACCATCAGCATTTATTATCGACCCCTAATTTCTCTTGAGGTGGTGGAGGTGAGCAGTCTGGAACTGCTGTAGTCCTTCTGGTAACAGTGCTTCCATAGTGCTGTTGGGCAGGGAGTTTCAGAACTTAAACCCAGTTCTGAAGTCATCAGCCAGTGTCAATGACGGATGAGCAATATATTTCCAAGTGAGGACGGTATGTAACTATGCAGGTGGTTCCTTGTGCCTACAGCCCTTGTCCTTCTAGGTAAAAGTCACAGATGTGGGAGGTGCCGTTGAAGTGACTGAGGCAAATAACTGCAGCGCATTCTGTAGATGGTGTGTATCGTGGCCCAGCAGCGCAGGGAATGAATAGTCAGGATGGTGGATAAAGTGTCAATCAAGTGGGCTGTCTTGTCCTCTCTGGTGCTCAGGTTCTTGACTGTTGTTGCAGTTGCATCTTCTCAGGCAAGTGGAGAATATTCCATCTCACTGCTGACTTGCGCCTTGACTCTAGGGTGGCAGTAATTGAGTCTGGTGGATGGTAGGGCATTTCGCAATGGCAATTCCATTGAATATCGACAGATGGTAGTCAGATTCTTCCTGTAGAAGATGATCATTGCATGGCAACATTACTTGTCTTCCATGTCTGAAGGTTGCCCAGGTCTTGCTGCGTAGATTACATCATCAGTGTCTGCCTGCACAGCACTTCCTCTGTAACTGTAACACTATATTCTGCATTCTGCCTTTTGTACTATCTCGATTATTTAGATATGGAATGGTATGGCATGCGAACAAAAGCTTTACACTGTGTCTCAGTACATGTGACAATAATCAACCAGTTACTAACTGCCAGTGCAATAGATGTTGTGCCATCAGGGTCCAGTTCTGGATGGCAGGAAGTTTGTGGGATCTACAGCAGGGATTCCAGTCAGACCAACCCTGGCTATAAAAGTCCTGAGGTCGTAATGGTGTAAAAACATCTTTCAGAATGCTGGCAATGTGACTTCAAACACAAGGTAATACCATCCTGTTTGTGCTTATAACTCTCAATCAATGGTCTGCTGATTTGTAAAGCACTGTACCCATTGGTGATTAAGACCACCAATCAGACAGCAACTCTTGAGATGTGCAAGCCAACCCATGCATGGATTTAAACCTTATTAATGAGTCATGAAGACAAAACTTTGGACCGTCCCTCTCCTTCCCCTCCAATTAGGTGGCCTAAAACCCATCACACCTGTAAGCATGTTATATTCTCCACGTCGAACAAGCCACTACTAAAGAAAGAAGGCAGACAGCAGGGAATTATAAACCAGTTAACCTAACATCTGTCATTGGGAAAATGTTGGAATCCATTAATAATAAGGTAATAAGCAGGAGATTTAGAAAACTAGAAGCCAATCAATCAAAGGTGACACCATTTTTTGAAAGGGAAATCATGTTTGACAGAGAGACACGGGAGAGTGCAGATGCTGGAATCTCCAGCAACAGTCTGCCAGAGGAAAGAGGGTCGAGCAGCATCCGTGGGAGGAAAGGAACCATCAACATTTCGGGTCGAAACCCTGCATCAGGACTGAGAGTGGAGAGGCGAGATAGCCGGTATAAAGAGGGGAAAGGATTCCAAGGTGACAAAAATGGGAAGACCGGACAACGAGAAGGGAGGGGGTGAAGGGGGAGGGGGGAGAGAAAGGAGAAGTTGGGGGCTTACCTAAAATTGGAAAACTCAATATTCATGCCTCTGGGTTGGAGACTACCCAGGCAGAATACAAGGTGTTGCTCCACCAGTTTGTGTTGGGCTTCCTCCTGGCAGTAGAGAAGGCCAAGGACGGACAGGTCAATGTGGGACTGGGAAGGGGCTCCTGGTCTGCACCCAGGAGCAGAGCCACACTTGGCAAGTTGATAGCGTTCTCAGAGGAGGTAGTGAACAGGACGGACAAAGAAGAACCAGTAAATACAGAAGATTTGGATTTCTGCATGGCAGTCAATAAAGTGCTCAAATAGAGGTTACACCACAAGACAAGAGTGCAGAGGTTTGGCAGCAGTATTGTAGCATGGATAAGGCACAAAATAACTCAGGAAAAGAGAGTAGGGGATAAATTGGTCACTTTTGAATTGGCAATCAGTGAGCAGTGGGACGTCACAGGGATCCACAACTATCTGTAACATGGACATATTGATGATTTGGATGAAGGGACCAAGTGAACTGAGAGATTTATTGATTATATGAAGATAGGTGGATCATCGAGTTGTGAGGACGACACAAATGGATACGGATAGGTTAAGTGAGTGGGCATGTAGTTGGCGGATGGAGGATAATCTGGGAAAACATGAGGTTATCCACTTTGGCAGGAAGAATGAAAGAGAAATTATTATTTGAATGGGGTAAGACAACAAAGTACAAAAGGATCAGCAGGTCCATGTAAATGACACATAAAAGTTAGCATGCAGGTACAACAATTAATTAAGAAGACTAATGGAATTTTGGCCTCTATTGCAAAGGGCATGGGGTATAAAAGTGTGGCAGTTCGGGTACAACTTTCCAGGGCACCGGTGAGACTGCACCTGAAATACTGTGAATGATTACCGTCACCATATTGAAGGATGGGTGTACTTGTGTTGGAGACAGTGCCGAGACGGTTCACGAGGTTGAGCCCTGGGATGAAGGGGTTGACGTGTGGAGAAAGGGTGCAGGTTTGGTCTACACTCACTGGAGTTTAGAAGAATGAAACAACAGCTTATTGATAGGTATAAGACGTTAAGAGGATAGAGCGGATGGAGGCTGAGGGGATGTTTCCACTGGTGAGAGAATCTGCAACTAGGAGGGACGGTTTCTGAATAACACGACACCCATTTGAGGTTAAGATGAGGAGGAATTTTTTCTCTCAGAAGGTCAGAAATCTTTTAACTCTCCACCCCCGAAGCTGTGGCAGCAGAGTCATTAAATATGTTCAAGGCAAAGACAGACAGACCATTAAGTACAAGGGATTCAAGGGCATGAGGAAAGACAGAGATGGTGGAGTTGATGCCAAGAATTGATCAACCATGATCTTAATCAATGGCAGAGAAGACTCTGGGGGTAGATTTGATCCCATTTCTTATGTCTTTGTCAGCTGACCACTTTGGGCAGCATTGTTAAACCCTCTGGGTCATCCTATTTTCCTATAAGTGAAATCCCTCAAAACAAGATGTTTAAGGGTGCAAATGATATCAGCAAGCTCCAGAACGTAAAACCCTGGGAGATCATCGAGTTGTTCACCATCACACGGGGATGGCCTAGAATGAGTGGGAATTCAGGAAGAGAGCTAAAATGTACTGTATCTACCCATGATTAATAATTTATATTGAAGCAATCCAATATCATGTGCTGAATGGCTGGAGAATGATCAGCGAAAGGTGACATCAATAATGAAGTCTCCAAGTTTCAAAGCTGTGGGTTAGAAACTATTTGAGGAGGGATATTTATAAGATTCAACATTGAAAAGTACAGCATGTTCTTTAGAGGTTGTGGAATGTATTGCTGTGTTCTGTTGCTAGAATTCATGGGGAATTTTCATACTCTAACCAAAGAGTAGTTTTCAAATTACTAAAGATTTACAGCACCCATAGCTCAAAATTACTTGTGACAAAATATGGACAACCTAGTCTGCATTGTTTCCCAACAGTAATAAAAATAACTGTAAACTGTAATAAACAGAGCAAAATGAACACATCCCCAGTATTTGTCAAGGCCACACTCTGAATCATTCTGTCATGCTTGGATGGGATTGCCAATAACAAACAGCTGCTCCTCCAGCAAGAAGAGAGGAATATACGAATTTGTACTCAGTAATTTATCCTCCCAATAAATCTAAAAGTAGAAAGGAAGTACAGAGAGAAAAAAATCATGGTCTACTCTGCTTACATTAATTGTGAGAGATCATATTTCAAATTCCATTCATTGTGATCTTTAGTAGAAAAGTAATTCATTTCCTTCAGAGTGACAGGACGTGCACTGTCAACACCAGACCAGGTTAATTAATGCTGGACATCATTATGCTCCATTTTAAATCCAAAAGATGAGACATCAGTTCGTGTCCCTCACAAAGGGCTCACATTTAGAGCTGCATTCAAGTGCCTTGTGGCTCATGCATGCTCAATTGTTATTTCTTAAAAAAAAACCTTTGGTAAGTAGAAGGGCATTATGATGGGAAATGAATTACGATATTTATAATAAAGTCTTGATGCACTCTGCTGAGTTGCCTATTCATTACATTATGACTGTTTCATCTGTTCACTTAATCTTATTAATAAGTACATGGCAATCAGGAATAGACTAATAAACAGGGACTAGAGAAAAAGGATTTGAAGGTTTGTTGAAATGAACATTCCCCGTGTAAACACTTTTTTCTTGTGATGGACTGATCCTCCACCACAAATCCACTCTCACTTTGGATGCCAGATCCCTCGATACCAAAACAAAATTTAATTATCTCAGTCCTGAATACCGTCAAAGTAGCAACGGCAACCCTCTGATGGGAGAATTCCAGATGTTCACGATGCCAAGGAATTTCTCCACATCTCCATCCAAGTGGTCAACAACTTATTCCAAAACCATCATTCCTTGCTTTGGACTTTCTAGCCAGGGAGACAGCATCTACCCTACTAAACTGACCAGGAGTTTCACATTTTAATGCAATCACCTCATTCTTCTGAAATTCAGAGGATGTGCACCCATTCTACTTGAAGGAGAACACCCTTGTCACAGAAATCAACTTCTGTTCCATCTCCTCTAAGGCAAACACAGCCTTTGTGAGATAACAAATCCAAAACCACACTCATCTCACCAAATTCTGATGTGTTTGGAACAGGACTTTATTCCTTTAACACATCAAACCCCTTGCTACAAAGGCAGCCATTCTATTTGTCTTCCTAACTGCTTGCTGGAGTTACAAGTTAACTTTATGATTCATCCAGAAGAAACCACAAATCCCTCTGAGAACTATCATAATATGAGACCTGAAGTATTCTTTTTTTCTGTTCTTCCTACTAAAACAGGTCATTTCACATCTTCTCACATTACACTTCAAATGTCACCCAATTATCCATTCCGGCTTGACTGAATCTTCCTCATAGCTCAATACCACCTGGCTTTGTATTACCAGCAAATTTAGATATAATGCACTCGGTCATTCCATCTAAGTTACTGACAAAGACTGGAAACAGTCAAAGCTCTAAGGCTGATTGTTGTGCCAGTCCACATTACACGCTGCTGATCTGAAAATGACCCATTTATTTCTATGGTCCATTTTCTCTCCAGCACTCAATCTATGGCAATGTAATGAACCCAGACACAGGAACCAATCCTGTACAACAACCTGTTGTTTGAATCCCTTCTGAAAATCCAAATACATACACACACTGGCTACCGTTTACCTACCCCTCTTGGACCCTCATGATGATCCAGTGGATGTGCTGACTCCAGCTAATCATACTGTGAAATTCCAAGTGTCTGTTACCACATCCCAAATGATAGATCCCAGCAATTTACCTCTGGGGTCATGTTCACATGCCTATAGTCTTTTCTTACTTCCTTCTTTTTCCAAACTGTTAGATTCCAATCCACAGGGAATCTGAGAAATTCAGGAAAATTAAACCAATCCTGCCACTATCCCTGTAACCTGGGGTCTGACCATCTGGGGTGGCAGGCACAGTAGTGTAGCGGTTGGCGTAACGCTTTACAGCGCCAGCGACCCGGGTTCAATTCCGGCTGCTGTCTGTAAGGAGTTTGTACATTCTCCCTGTGTCTGCGTGGGTTTCCT
>JAUZTB010000078.1:10886615-10898162 GCA_034780895.1 Rhynchobatus australiae
AGGGTTCTTCTGCCACTGGAGAGGGAGGGGTGGGGTCAGGTGAGGAAGCCCCTTAAATATTGTAAATATGGGATTGGGGTATCCCCCAGGGAGCCACACGAGTGGCATCGGTGCTGTGTCTTTATATAAAAAGGTAACATTAATGATTGATCCGTACACGAATGTAAAGGTTTATACTGTTTTATTGTTGTATATAGTTTATTTTTTATGATGAATAAAGTTTATTTTGGAATAAAAAAAGCTAGTGAGGAACCTCAGGGAACCACATTAGTGTCAATGGTGCTATGTTTGTGTGAGATTTACACCACTTCCGTTGGCAGCTCGTTCCACACTCGCACCTCCCTCTGAGTGAAGAAGTTTCCCCTCATTGTATTAGTATTGATTGTATTAATACCGCTTGTATTGATTAAATAAATCTGGTATTTTTTTAAAGAAAGGAACCACGGTGTGTGGGAAACTACAGCAAGGCTGTAAAAATCCATCTGCTTCATTGGTGTCCTTACCTGGTGTGGACCTTGTGTGACTCTACGCCACCAACTGCCCCTAGAACCAACCCAGAGAAACACCGAGCACAGGTTATCCAATTAAAGATGTTCAGTGGTGAAGGTGTTAAAGGGTGTGGAACAAATGGTCATGGATCAGCCTTAATCTTCAAATGCTGGACTGGTTCCGTGTGTTAAAGGCCTTCCCCTGTTCCTATATTGCAAACGTCCAGAACGCAAAGTTAATCATAAAGGATAGTTGTTGCCTTAAGTACAGTGTCAAGTGGTTGATAGCTCTGGATTGCAATATTGTTTGTTGCAGTTTCCAGATGCAGTTTCCAGAAGACGTTGCAACGACATCAGGCAGAATAACTGAACGATGGTGTTATCATAGAGCATGGTCCTTCAGCACGCTGTCTGCATCGACCATCAACCTATCTGCTGGGGCAATCCACACTGGGCCTGCTAACCTGCACAAGTTTGTGATGTGGTTGGAAACTGGAGCATCCAGTGGTGGAAGAGAGCATGTACAAACTCCACAGATGGACAGCACCAGAGGTCAGGGCTGGCTGCACCTCTCCCACTGTGCCAGATCATTGTCCAGTCTCTGTAGGACACATCGTGCCACGTGCCATCATTGGTTACAAGCTTTCTCCTTTGAGAAAAGATAACATAATCAAATCAGAAAAACCAAATCAAATCATGTTTTGAGCATGGCATTTGGAAGGAATTTGCATTTCCATAACACCAGGCTCAAAACATTTGAAAGTGGTTTAAACTTCCCAAGGTGATAATGATCAGATCACTTGTTTTGTTGGCCTTGGTTGTGGGATACATTGCAGCAATGGGGTCAGGGTTAATTCCCCTACTCATTGTGTCACGGGGTTGCTTACAGGAAACAGGAAGGTCTTCAATTTACTACTGTATCTGGAAGATGGCATGCATGACTCTGCAATGTTCCCTCAGTTGTGCATCAGTGAGTCAGCCTGGATTTTTGAGCTCAGTTCTTTGGAATGGGAGTTGAACCCACAAATCCTCTGACTCAGGAAGTGTGTGTGTGAGGGAGACAGACAGCCGGAGAAAAAGATATGATTCAGAAGCATGGACATGCAAGCTACCCGAGTACCTATGTGATGATAATTACTGTACCCATACTAGAGTCCTAAACTTAAGTCAAAACCTAGCAGTTAGCACAACGCTATTACAGTGCCAGCGACCCGGGTTCAATTCTGTTCACTGTCTGTAAGGAGTTTGTACCTTCTCCCCGTGTCTGCGTGGGTTTCCTCCTGATGCTCCAGTTTCCTCCCACATTCCAGAGACGTACGGGTTAGGAAGTTGTGGGCATCCTACGTTGGCGACGGAAGTCTTGCGACACTTGCGGGCTGCCCCCAGAACACTCTATGCAAAATTTGCATTTCACTGTGTGTTTCAATGTACATGTGACTGATAAAGATATCTTAAGTTTTATCAACTATAAGTATCTACCAGTATCCTCACTATAGGGAGATTATACTGTATCAACATAATTCAAAGACTAATTTGCTTAACTACATTAGTTTCTTTTCTGAAGGGGTCTAGCTGTTAATAATCACAAGCAGTGGGTCCCCTCTCACTACCAAGGAGGAGATTATTCCAGCTAATGAAGCAGATTAAACGCAGTTATTTTATTTTAAATGGAGCACATTTTATTTCGAAGAGTAAATTCTAACAGAGCTTATAATTCTACAAAGATTTCCAAAACACAAGTACAATTCTTACTAACTAGAAAAACATATTAATAAGTTGCAGACAAACAAATCATCCATGGCAGGAAGAAGGCTCTGGGAAGAAACACTGCTTGGTCCATGGCTGAGGAGAGGATTCTGTTTCCATCTCTAGAACTCCTAACAACCCTCACTGCCATCTAATATTTATATCATTATTTAACCAATTGTCTAGTACCAACCTCATCAGCAAGCAATGTTTCATAACTGCATTGATCAGGTCAAGTGGATGGAGCATCTTGATAAGGTTTAACATGGACAATGTTGTTCCTCCCGGTTAGGTAACAGTCTTAGTTGGGTCAACATGGACAGTATCATTTCTCTTGATCAGGTCAAGAGGATGAGCAAAGAGTACTGGTTGGGCATTTAAACTATTTAACGATAAGCGTCTTGAATCTTGGACAGTTTCTTCCGCTGCGCTAAAAAGCTGAGTTTAGCAACAAGTATCCTGGGCTGGGACAGCGAATATCCATCACACTTATTAGAGAGAAGTGCTCGTGCCCAGAAGGTGGTCAAATTTAAATTCCTGCTCATAGCTTTGCCATTCTGTCTTGTTCACAATCTACCTTGTTGTGACCTCGCACGTTATTGCACAGCACTTTCTCTGTAGCTGTGACACTTTACTCTAATGTTATTGTTTTTACCTATACTACCTCAATGCACTCTGTAGTAACTCAATGTAACTGCACTGTGTAATGAATTGACCTGTACAATTGGTCTACAAGACAAGTTCTTCACTGTACCTCGGTACAAGTGATAATAATAAACCAATACAAATTCTGCTGTGAGTCTATAACCGTTGGATCACAGGAAGAGCAGGAGAATGCCCAGGCCAAGACATATCGGCACGGTGGTTCAACTGCTGTCCCACAGCTCTGGAACCCAGGTTCGAACCCGACCTTCGGTGCTGTCTGTGTGGAGTTTGCATGTTCTCCTTGGAACCGTGTGGGTTTCCCCCGGGTGCTCCACATCCAAAAGGTGTGTGGGTTGGTGAGTTAATTAGTGAGTTGAGTGGTAGAATCTAGAGGGAATTGATGGGAAAGTGGGACCAAAGTGGGTTAGGAGGGGATTAGAGTAAAAATGGTCAGTGTGGACGATGGGCCAAAGGGCCTGTTTCTGTACTATATGTGTTCCTGTTGCTGTTATAATCCTCACTTGCCATCCCCAAAGATATGTAGACATCACTTTAAAAAGCAGTAAATTCTGGAAATACTTGGCAGCATCTGTGGAGATCGATCTGTATGTAACATTATGTGTTTCTCCCTCCACAGAAGCTGCCTGACCTGACGAGTGTTTTCAGAATCCTTCGGAGTTTTTATTTCAGATTGCAGGCATCTGCGGGAGTTGTGTCACAGCCGGTGGGATTTCGCTGCCCCGTCATGACAGCTTCCACTGAGCGGCGCCAAATAAAGAAAAGACTCAGTTCCTCCTGAGAAGAAACCCGGAATTGGTCTCCCACCTGCGGGGAAAGTGGAAGGGAAACGGATCTGGGAGTTTCCAACAATACCATATATGGACATCGGAAACACTGACGTCACCCGGGCTTTCCGCTCACAGAAATGACTTGGCGGCGCATCCGCCAAACCATATATGGGGGACAAACGGAGGGCGGGGAGAAATGTTGGGGTCCGCAATAAAGTTGAGAGACTGGGGCATAATTTGAGCCAGGTTTAATATTTAGAGGGGTCGGAAAGTGACAACAGCAAAGATAAATTAGAGTATGGAGTACTGGAAGCTTTTGGTGTGAGTGTGAAATTTCTTTTTAATAACTCCGAGGCTAATCTATGAAGCAATTTTTTACCGTTTTATTTAATTTAATATCCCTGAGAATAACTGCACTGCTAATGTACACGGCGAATAAAGTTTGTAACAGCGACGAACAGAAATTATGGGCAAGTTGGTAAACATTGAAGCGGAGGCGGGGGCGGGACATCCTGAACAATGTCCGGTGGGAGGGGGGTGTTGACGGGACAGGGGTGTGTAGTTTCGAGGGGGCTGGTACCGCTACATAAGGAAGGTTCCACCCCGCCGCCCGGTGATTGAAGGAGCGGCGAGGAAGAGGCAGTAGGGGTGGTTTGGACGTCCACTGACAAGTTTCTCTCGGTTGTAGTTTCTCGTTAAAAGCCTCATTAATAGTGTTCCTGCTCCCTCTTCCCCCTCCAATCGCAACTACCTCTGCCCCTCCTCTTGCTCTACAAGTCTTTAATCTTGCTCCACCGCTCGTATTTCCAGCCTGCCCCACTCCCTTCCTAACCTCGCCAGCCCATGGATATGAAAGCGGAGGCTCAGCGGGTCATGGCCGTGGCTCTGGGCAAGATGTACAGCTGTCGGCTGCAAAGGGGCGGCGCTCGCCTCCACCGGAGCCTGCTCCTGTCCCTGGTGCTCCGGGGAGCCCAGGATGTCTACCTCGGCCTGAGAACCGCCCGCCAGCCGGGGAGGGAGGAGCCGGCCGCTACCGGAATGGAGGTGGAGAGCGGGGTCCGAGGAGCCGACGCGGCCACGGAGGAAGCTCCGGCGGCGGGAAGTCCGGCGCAAGGTATCGAGTTGATGGACTGTTCGGCGCAACCTCTGGCTTCCGCGGAAAGTCCGGCGCAAAGTATCGAAGCGGCTGGGCGCCTTGACTCGGCGGAATGTATCGAATCGGGGGCAGTTACGGGGCAATGTATCCAGTCAGGAGAGTGTAACCAACCCGGGACACCTGGGCAGGACAATGTGGCCGAGCCGGCTCCCCCAGGGGGTCAGGAAGTGCCCGAGCACCAGCAACTCGTTCGCCGGACGGACAGGGGCAGGAAGCGGAGGAAAGGCTGTCCTGAGCCCGAGGGACTACCGACCAAGCGAGCTCGGTTGGAGGAGGAGGGGGAAGAGACAACCCCTTCTACCCACATCCTGACTTCAAGCCTCGGGACGGGACTGCAGGTCAAAGTCAAAGAGCAGCCGGTGTCCCAGGGACAGATCTGGCGAGACAGAGTGCTGGGTGAGTTATCCATGTGGGTCAGGCCCATCGTGGCTTATTGAGAGAACGGCTTCTGGCTCGGAAACTGACCGGAAGAATTGACGAGGGAAGCTTGCCCCGAAATCCAGGCGAGGCAACTCTCCACTGGCCGAGAGATCCGCCCCTCCGGCACTACTGAGTCGCCCTTAAAGGTGTCCCAACAGCGACGAAGTGTTCACGGGCTTCAACTGAAGACAAAGCCTGCCTTGGAAAGACTGAGCAAAGATTAAGGTGCCGGGAGCCCAGAAGAGCGACCAGACAGACTCATTAGTATCAAGTTGCACAGCAGAGTCAAGCGGCGTAAACAATCCTGCCTTATTTGATCATGGACACTTCAGCTTGTCCATCGAATCCTCAACGAACTGCGTTTATTTGTTTTATGTCTGTGTGTGTGTGTGAGAGAGAAAGCCTATCATTAGCTCTAAGCGAGATGAGTCACGCACATTGGACTGTTGTACCTCATTGCGTCAGAAGGTAAATTATATGGAAGTCGGAATTGTATTTTTAAAATTCAGGACTTGTTTGGCACCGAGTGCCAGGCATCAGCTTCTAAAGACTATTTTATACTTGATGGCATTGTTACTTCAGAAGTTAACTTCTGCGTACTTGAAATGTATTTCTAAAATTCAGGAGCTGTTAATAAAACGGACCAATAAAACTGATTTTTTTTTTAAAAAAACTAGTTCTATCGCTAGTTATTAACCCTTGCGCCATTTTAATGCTCGTGTGTTACTAAAATGGTTCTGTTTACAAAGCAGGGATTTCTACTCCAAGGTTGGATAGAAGCTGGGGTTAATGAAACAAAGATTCGATGATGTGTACAAGATCATGAGAGGTTTAGATAAGGTCAAGTGAGGAAAAGGTGTTCCACAGAGTGGGAATAATTGAAGGGTCAAGAACACTTTGCTTAAAGTGAAGGATAAATGATTAAAAAGGTGGGGGTGATGGCTGGGAAGGTTTAACTGTGTTGTGCAGTACTGAACCCTAATTGCTGATGTAATCCACCCGGGTGTAGCTAATAACTGGAAATTTGAGTCCCTGTATGCTGGGCGAGAGAGCAGGAAATCAGCCCTGCTTCCTGCTACTGATCCCGGCTGAAATTCAAGCAAAGGTTGAGGAAGCTGGAGTTTTATTTAGGAAGGTTCACGTGATTTGAAACAAATAAGTCTATTTTGCAACCTCCACTACTTTTGGGCAATTATTTTGCAGTCTGGTCACCTGTAATGTAGGTGACAGCCAACCTGTGCTAAACGAACTCCTGCATATATGGTAATGAGAATGATTTGGGGATCTTGCAGAATAAATGTTATAGGATTTTTCCCACCCTGATGGTGGTAGATGAGTTTTGGTTTAAAGTCTTGATTTGGAATAAAACAGTACCTCTGACAGTTCAGGGCTCCCCTAGCACTGCACCACAAGGGAAGTCTTGGTTCTCTATTCTGATCTCTGTACAACACCAGGATCCTGTGGCTCCCAGCACTAGCCCTCAGCGTTACAGGACGAGAAAGAAATAGTAAAGGGGTGGGTCTAGCTGAGGGGATCTCTGTTCACCCCACCTTGCACTGTGCTACAGGAGCCATGGGACAGGTCAGCCAGATCACTATAAATGGGGTGAGAGAGGCAACTTAATTCCTGAGAGTCCCTCCAAGTGTGAATAGTCTGACAATAAGGAACTGAAGCAACGTTATTATCTGACCAGTTAAACAATAGCATCTGGTCAGGATTCAAAGTACAAAATCCTGTGTAAATATCAATAAAAGATGATAGAATTAGGAAACTCCTGTTTTACTAATTAGTTATTTTCCATTTCTGGGGATAAAAAATTTTGCCGAGTATGCACAGTTTGGCTGAATGTGATTGGACAATCTGCTCTCTGAAGTTTGAAACACCTGCAGGATTGTGAGAATCAGGGTGGCAAATAAGTTTTGACCTTCCACTGTAACAGTGGATCCATGAACGCCAACTCATTATTCCTTTTTTTTTGTATTTATTTTTGTAATTTATAGATTTTTATGCCTTTGCACAGTACTGCTGCAGCAAAACAAATTTCAAGTTGTATTATTCAGTGATAATAAATCTGAGAGACAAGATTCTGCAGATACTGGTATCTGGAGCAACCCCCACAAGATGCTGGAGGAACTCAGCAGGTCAGGCAGTGTCTGTGGAGGGACGTGAACAGTCGATGTTTCTGGTGGAGACATCAGGACTGGAATGAGTCCCCTGCTTGCTTTGGCTTCGTGTCCTGTGGGCTCGGTGAGTTTGTTGATCAGTGAAGATGTGCATCGGATCAAAACAAGGTTAACACTCAATGTTGTGTCATTTTATACCTTCCAAAGTCCTGTACAGGCTTTGAACTTCTAAAAGTCCAAACTTAACACCGTCTTTAGTTTCAGCTCTGTGCTGATCGCCCTGAAACTGAAGAGGGTCCTGTTACATTTGGGCATTATTTAATCTTGTGCTGATAACCAGGAAAACCTGTTCCAATTTCCCATCCTGTGTTTCATGCAAATAGTTTTTCTTGCTGATAACCTTCCATGAACTGTTATATGGAGTTACTGAGCTGCATTGACACATACACTCCTCAAATAATGAGTCAACCCAAAGACCTTTGCATTTGGAAGTGGGGTCAGACTTGTGGGCATTATATCATCGCTCCATAATTACAATCTGCAGTCGTCATGATGCTCACAACCTGTTAGACTGCTGTAAAATCTCATCTGGTTCTCTAGGGAAGTTTGCTGCTCTTGGCCAGTTTAGTTTGTATGCGACTCCAGTCCCAAAACTCTTAACTGCCTCTGAAATGGCCAGCAAGCCAATCAGGTCACAGTCAATTAATAAGTACTGACCTTATCTCTGAGCAATGAGCATTTGGCAATGATGAAACTACCACGCCAGACATTTCTGAAGCAGAATGTGAACGCTCAGGGCTCAGGATTGATGACCGAGGTTGGGCCAAGGGAATGATACCCTGCCCACTTTGTTGACCATTTAGTTGGTGCCTCTCCAGCAAGCTGGAGGCAAGTATTGGCTTGACTTGGGTAATGCAACAATATCACATCACTCAGCCCAGCTGGTTCAGAACGCCGCACGTAGAACAGTACAGCACAGGAACAGGCCATTCAGCCCACAATACTGTGGCAAACTAATTAAGCTAATGACACCCAATCCCTCCTGCCTCCATGTGGTCCATATCCCTCCATTCTCTGCACATTCATGTGCCTATCTCTTAAACGCCTCTATTGTATCTGCCTCCATCACCACTCCTAGCAGTATATTCCAGGCACCTACCAGTCTCTGTGTAAAAGAAAACTTGCCCCACACAGCTCCTTTGAACTTTCCCCCTCTCACCATAAATGCATGTCCTCCAGTATTAGACATTTCACCCCTGGGGAAGAAGATACTGGTTGTCTATCTATTGCCTCTCATAATCTTATCAGGTCTCCCCTCCGCCTCTGCAGAGAAAACAGGCCAAGTTTGTCCAACCTCTCCTTATAGCACCTGCCCTCTTAATCCAGGCAGCGTCCTGGTAAATCTCTCCTGTACCCTCTCCGAAGCTTCCACATCCTTCCTGCAATGGGGTGATCAGAACTGAATGCAAAGCTCCAGATGCAGCCTAACCAGAGTTTTATAAAGCTGCAACATTACTTCTTGACCCTTGAACTCAAATGCCTTGACTAATAAAGGCAAGCACACCATACACCACCTTTACCACCCTATTAGTTTGTGTGGCCATTCTCAGGGAGCTATGGACTTGGACTCCCAAGGTTTATGCTGATGTTCCACACAAGCCTCCTACCACCCCTGCTTCCATTGTCCCATTTCTGCCTCTCCTTTGTACCTGATGTTTATCCAACTTTCCCTTCAGTATTTGCCTCATTCACTTCTGGTGGTAGTGAGCTCCAAATCCTGATCACTCCCTGGATGAGGACATTTCTCCTGAGTTCCCTGTTGGATCTATCAATGACTCTCTTATATTTATGGAACTTAGTTTCAGTCTCCCACAGAAGTTGAAACATCTCCTACTGTATCCAAACCTTACATAATCAAGGAACACATAATGATGGAGAAACTCAGCAGGTCAGGCAGCATCTGTGGAGGGAAATGGACAGTCAACGTTTCGGGCCGAGACCCTTCATCAGGACTGGAAAGGAAGAGGGGCAGAAGCCAGAATGAGAAGTGGGGAGGGGGAGGAGCACAAGCAGGTTGAGTCCAGGTGAGAGGGGGAAGGTAGGTAGGGAAGGAGGGGTTGAAAGGGAGTGATGTGAGAAGCTCAGTGATAGGTGGATGAGGCAAAGGCTGAAGAAGAAGGAATCTGATAGGAGAGGACAGTAGGCCACAGAATAAAGGGAAGGAAGAGGGCAGGTTGTGAGGGTGGGGGAGGGGAAGTGAAGGGGCCACAGGAATGAGGATAAGCAGAGGGGGGGAGGCAAACAGTTAGAGAAATTGATGTTGATGCCGTCAGGTTGGAGAGTCCCAAGGAGGAATACGAGGTGTTGCTCCTCCAACTTGCGTCTGGCCTCACCGTGGCTGTACAGGAGGCCGTGGATGGACATGTCAGTATGGGAGTGGGAAGTGGAATTAAAATGGCTGGCCACTGGGAGATTCTGGCTTTTGGCCTCTTCCTTTCCAGTCCTGATGAAGGGTCTCAGCCCAAAACATCAACTGTTCATTTCCCTCTGTAGATGCTGCCTGATCCAGCATCTTGTGCTCATTGCTCCACATTTCCAGCATCTGCAGTCTCTCTTATGTCTTATATAATCAAGACCTCTTTAAGTCTTCTCCTTACCAGAGAAAGGAACCCAGCCTGATTAATCAGCCCTGATTAGTATCATCTCTCAGTTTTAATATGATTCTTGTAAAACTGCCCCATAGTGTAAGTATGAATAGGAGCAGTTTTAAAATTCTAATGTAGCCACCAATTTAAAAGTGATGTATGGTGTAGAAATTGTTAAGCGCTTTGCATTGGCTGTAGTGGAAACATAGTTCAGAAGCTGTGTTGAACCTGTAGATAGGGCGGTGAAGAAAGGCATATGAGGCAACACAGAAGATGCTGGAGGAACTCATATTGGATCCCTCCTGTGTCTTGTGTGTTGCTCCAAATTCATCATCTGCAGTCCCTCGTGTCTCCAAGGATACATACGGCATGCTTGCCTTCATAGGCCAGGCCGTAGAATATAAGAATTGGGATGTTATGTGGCAATATTATCAGATTAGGCCACACTTGGACCATCGTGTGTGATTCTGGTCCCCACAGAATCTGGGGAAAGTGCAGAAAGTGACTGCAGAAAGTGCGGGAGAGATTCACCAGGATGCTGCCTGGATTGGAGGACTTCACTTGGATAGGCTGTGTTTATTCTCACTGGAATGTAGGGGGCCAAGGGACGAGCTTATAGAGGTTTACAAAATGATGAGATAGGACAGTCTTTTTCCCAAGGGCGGGGGCAGTCTAAAACTAGAGGCTTAAAGTGAGAGGGGAGAAACTTTAAGGAGATCTGAGAGGTAAATTTCTCACACAGAGGGTGGTGGTTATCTGGAACAAGGTGCAAGAGGGGGTGATAGAGGCAGATAGAGTCATAATGTTTATTCGAACAGAGCATCAAACAATCTGGTGGAGGAACTCAGCAGGTCGAACAGCATCTGTGGGGGGGGGGCGGGGAAGGAATCGTTGACGTTTCGGGTCGAAACCCTGCATCAGGGCCTGGACGGATAGGAAAGGCCTAGAGGGAAACGGGCTTAATGCAGGCAAATGGGATTAGACAAAAAGGTGAGCATGGACGTAGGGGCTGAAGGACCTGTTTTTGTGCTGTATGGCTCCCATAATTTCTGCTTGTCGACATGAGGCAGTGGCTGTGTGTGCAGGTTCCCCTGTGGACGTTGAGGCAGGCAACAAGAGAAGACAAAATGGACCACCTCAGTAATAATAAAGGAACCCATTCAACCCAGTCAGAGATAAAATATTGACAGTTGTACGTTACAGATAATGAGGAAGTCTACAGAAACAATGTAGCAATCTCCTCTGGTTTCTCTTCCTTCTTCACCTCCCACATACACCAGATCAGCAGGCGCAGTCAGTGAGTGACAGAGTCAAACGTTACCTTTGTTCTTGGGTTAGAACAAAGGTAACGTACAAAGGTCAGCGGTTAGCGCAACGCTATTACAGCGCCAGCGATCGGGGTTCGACTCTGGCCGCTGTCTGTAAGGAGTTCGTACGTTCTCCCCGGGTCTGCGTGGGATTCCTCCGGGTGCTCCGGTTTCCTCCCACATTCCAAAGACGGATGGGTAGGTTAATTTGGGGTTTAAAAATGGGCGG
>JAUZTB010000078.1:10921595-10935344 GCA_034780895.1 Rhynchobatus australiae
GGGGGGGTTAAATATAAGAGGGAAGTATACAATAAATGGCAGGAGCATTGGTGTGCAGAGAGATCTTGTGTTGCAGTCCATAGCTCGCTGAAAGTGATAAAATAAGTAGATTGGGTGGTAAAGAAGGCGTATGGTATACTTCCCTGTATTGACTATAAGAATTGGCAAGTCATATCGCAGCTGTATAAAACCCTGATTAGGCCACATTTGGAGTATCGTGTGCAGTTCTGGATGCTGCATTACAGGAAGGAAGTGGAGGCTTTGGAGAGGGTACAGAAAAGTTTCATCACGACATTGCCTGGATTAGAGAGTATTAGCTATACGGAGAGGTCAGATGAACTTGGATTGTTTTCTCTGGAGTGTCGGAGGCTGAGGGGTGGGGATGGGGCGGCAACCTGATAGAAGTTTATAACGCTATGAGATGCAAAGATAGCGTTGACAGGGTTTTTTTCTCAGGGTGGAAATGTCAAAAAGGTGAGGGGGGAAAGTTTAAAGGAGATGTGCGGGGCAAGTTTTTTTTACACAGAGAGTGGTGGATGCCTGGAATGCACTGTCATAGGAGGCAGTGGAAGCAGATACAATGGCAACATTTAAGAGGCACTTAGACACATGAAGGGAATGGAGGGATACAGACCATGTGCAGGGAGATGGGATTAGTTTAATTTGGCATCATGGTCGGCACAGGCACGCTGCTATACTGTTCTATGTTTTATGAATAGAACCCAGGGCCCTACATTAATAACCCAAGTGATACAAATCCCACGATGGCAGCAGGGGAATTTATATGTAATTAATTAAATAAATCTCCGATAAAAAGCTAATGCCATGAAACTACCAGACTGGTGTGAAATCCATCTGGTTCACTAATGTCTTTCAGGAAAGGAAATCTGCCGTCCTCATTGGGTCTGACCTACACATGACCCCGGAATGCAGGGTTTTGACCTGGAAGGTCGCCAAATCCTTTCCTCCCACCGACGCTGCTCAACCCTGCTGAGTTCCTCCAGCAGATTGCCTGTGGCTCCAGATTCCAGCATCTGGAGTCTCACGTCTGCACCAGTGTGGGTGCTGCCTTCAGAAAGAGCAGTTAGGGATGAGCAATACATGTTGGCCTTGCCAGCAATGGCCACATTCTGTGAATGATTGTTAGTTGTACGGTATCCACCGCTGAGCATAGAATGATGGGGATGGATCCATTCCTCTCAGCAGGGTGCTCTACATCCAGCAGGGTATTGAGTTAATGTAGTTGGATGAGAAGGGATCTGAGGATAAAAAAAATAGCTTTTCAAAGAATCGTGTGTTTCTGGCATCCACTGCCTGGGAAGCGGAGGCAGAAACCCTCACTACAATTAAAAGGCACCTGTGCCTACAGAGTTGTGGATGGAGAGCTGGGTGGTGAAACTATGTTGGAGAGCGTCCTTTCATTTGGGAGGGTCAGGATTAACTGAATGGCTTCCTTCTACGGTTTTATTTTCCTGTGAATTTGGCTAAGGGTCTGGACCAACAAGTCCAGGATCCGATGGCAACATTCCAGCTTCCTCCGGGGCTCTCATTTCCTTCTGGGACAGGGAGGTTCCAGGATTGGGATAGGCGCCAGGAACAGAGAGGCTGGGTTCAAGGTGGTGGGCTAAGTTAGTGCTTAATGAATTCAAAACTGTGCCACTCAATTTATCCGGTGAAAATGCTTGAGAGCTGCTTTATCGGGCTGGAAAGATGTAATTAGTGGAGTACCCCAATGATCAGTTCCTGGCTCTCGATTATTGACCATTTATTTTAATGATCTGGAGGTGGGGGGCAGCATGCGAAGGATCCAAGTTTGCTGCTTACACTGAAGTAGGTGATATTTGGATTCTGCAACAGGATATAGATAGACTGAGTGGGCGAGTCTTGGCAAATGGAGTTCAATGCAGGGAAGTGTGAGGTCATGCACTCCAGTTAGTGGAATCAAAAGACAGACTACTATCTAAGTGGACAGCAATTGCAGACTGCTTGAGTCACAAAAAATTAACAAGTGGTTAGTAGAAGGTAAATGACATATTGGCCTTAATTGCAAGGGGAATGGAGTTTAAAAATGGAGAAGTATTATTACAGTTGTTCAGGGTGTTGATGAGGCCACAACTGGAGTGCATGTACAATTTTGGCCTCTTTATTTAAGAAGCATTGGAGACAGACCAAAAGAAATTCACTTGGCTAATTCCTACGAATGAAGAGGCTTGTCCTAGAAAATTGGATCTATATTCTTTGGACAAAAAGTGCTGGAGGAACTCAACAGGTCAAGTAGTATCCATGGAGGGAAATAAACAGTTGATATTTTGGGCTGAGACTCTTCATTAGTACAGGGTCTCAGCCCAAAATGCTGACTGTTCATTTCCCTCCATGGATGCAGCCTGACCTGCTGAGTTCCTCCAGCACTTTTTGCGTATTGCTCCAGGTACATCCAGCATCTGCAGAATTTCTTGTGTCTATATTCTTTGGAGTTTAGAAGAATGACGGGTGACCTTACTGAAGCATATAAGATCCTAAGATGGCCTGACAAGGTAGACGTTGAGATCCTTCCATGAGTGGGAGAGTCTCAAACAAGGGAACATAGTTACGAGGGGTAGTCATTTAAAACTGAAGTGCGTAGTAACTTCTTCTCTCTGAAGGTAGTGAATCTCTACCCCATAGGTTTATGGAGGCTGGATCACTGAAGGTATTTAAAGAGGAGGTAGATAAAGTTTTGAAAGATCGGGGATTGAGGGCTATGGGGAACTGGCACAGAAGAGGAGTTGAGGCCTGGAGCAGATCAGCCATGATCATGTTGAACGGCAGGGCTGGCTTGAGGGGCCGAGTGGTCTACTTCTGCTCCTATGGTGTTGTGTCCCTTGGCCTGACAGGGATTATAGCTAACCTTTTTCTATGTTCTTTGTTCACTCTGTCTACTTCTCAAAGTGCTGACTCAACATTAGGGTGCATCTACAAAGGCACAGAGCTTTCATCTTTTGTCAATGGGTTGGGCTCCCACTCGCGAATGTGAAACCATTAGGTTCGAGCCTCACTCCAGAGATTTGAGTTTGAAAAGCTAAAGAGGTGATCCTGTCTGGCACTGTTAGAGACCTACTTCTGGATGAGATACTAAATTGAGAACTTGTTGACTCTGAAAAGCAAAGGAGCCGCAGTTGCTGAGAACCTGAAATAAAAACAGAAAATGTTGGAATGCTAGGAATACTCAGCAGGTCAGGCAGCATCTGTGGAGGGAAAAAGAGAGTTAACATTTCAGGTTAATAACCCTTCATCACAACAGGAAAAGAGTGTTCTAAGTTGTAGAGAGGAAGGATGGGTGGAGAAGACAAGGGGAATGTCAGGGATAAGGGGAAGACCAAGAATGTCTGGGTGACGTAATAGTTTGTGGTAGTGACTAAGGGAGGAATTTTCCCTAACAGTCCTCATTCATACTCCACTATTTATACTCCCCCGGACAGATCCCTCTAAAGATGCACCAAAAGCAATTGCATCATTTGTACAAACTTGTTGTTCACCCTATCAAAGACGTTCCCTTTCTTCTTCCCACCGATCCCCCTCTCTGCAATTTAAAGCATATTTGTCTTCTCACTTCTGTCATTCTAATGAAGGGAAATGAAACATTGACTCTGTTTCTCCCTCCACAGATGCTGTTTGACCTGCTGAGTATTCCAGACTTTTCAGTTTTTATCCCTGTTTGCTTTCAGGTGGAGGTAAACAATCCCTTGGCACCATGGCCATTGTTATTGCTAAACTACCATATCCATAATTGGATTTTCATACTGGTGTCTGTAGGTACTCATTGCTCACAAAATTGGCTGTGACATTTCTTACAAGATTGACTACACTTCAACTATACTGTTGACCTTTTGCAGTTCTGAGGGGCAAGCTATAAACGTTAGGAGTGATAATCTTTTTATATTACGTAGTGTCCTAAAGCAGTTAACATTGAATGAACTGTCACAGAGTCAGACTGCATGGGAATAGGCCATTCGGCCTATCGATTCCACTTCAACCATCAAGTACCCATTTACACTAATCCAATACAAATCCCATTTTATTCTCCCCACATTCCTGTCAACTCCCCCTTGATTCTGCCTCTCACACTACACACTAGGGGAAATTTACAGTGGCCAATTAACCTACCAACCTGCACGTTTTTGGGACATGGGAGGAACCTGGTGGAGATACACGTAGTTAATGGGAAAACATGCATTCTGCACAGACAGCTGACCGGAAGTCAGGATTTAACTCTGATCGCTGGATCTGTGAGGCAGCAGCTCTACAAGCTATGCTAATGTGCTGCCAAGCAACAACTGCTTGTGGATGACAGTGAAAGCTATTTGGCACACAGTAAGATCCCATACATAACAAAGTTAAACTTTTTTTTGGTTGAGGGTTGAGTGTTGTCTGTGTTCATGTTTGGTTCCAGATGTACCATCCATTCATATCTCCTGGCCTTGACAGTGCACTGGAAAACCCCATGTCCCCCAACTCCCATTGTGAAATTTTTAGTCTTGCTGGACTGGCAGAACAGGGTTTAGTTTGATGACTCATCTAAAAGTCAGCACCTCTGACAGTGCTCTAGTGTTAACCATGATTTATGGTCAAATATTGATGCAGGGCTTCAACCTTTGTTTCCCTGACTCAGAGGTGAGTGTACAAGCACTTGAGCCAAGTAATCGGGAACAAAGAGATCCTCTTCATCACAAAGATATCACTTGTTGGTCTTCCAACAGTGCGAGATGTCCGTAAGGGAATGCTGCCGACTGGCACAGTGCAGGCTGCAGGGGTATGTGCCGAGGGATGCACTGAAGCTCGGTGCAGCCAATGCTAAGGCTCTGTGGGGAAGGACCACAGTCTCGGCTCCTCCTGCTACCGCACATGGAGGGGTAGAGTTGGGTGGGGAAGCCCCTCGAACAACTTAAGGGGTATCACCTCAGGGAGCCATGTGAGTGGCAATGGTGCTGTTTGTGTAAGTTTTACACTACTGAATGTAACAATCATGAATGGTAAGCTTTTGTTTTTGCATTGTTTCTTCCTTTGTATATATTATTTATCATCAATAAAGTCTTTTTTTGAAATAGAGTGATGTCCCTCATATGTGAATTTGGACATTTTGTTCCATGTTTGCCAAGAAACATAAGGGAGAATCTCAAATGGGTCTACATTAAGACCACCTCCTTAATTAGTTCCTTTACTGATTCCATCAGGAGCTTTTGAGAATGGGTCTGAAATGTGGTTTCCCTGATGCAGGAGAGCTCACTTATTGTGAAGAGGAAACACTGCTTCAGTTGGTGAAACAAAGCCTGTCCAAACTTCACTGAAGTCCTGTGGTACCGTGGGGAATTCACCTCCTGAATGCTACTTCCTCTTTCTTAACTTCAGAACATTATGAAGGCTAAAGGAATGTCGGCCTTTATATCCAGAGGATGTAAAGGATTTGGAGCTAATCAAGTGCCATGGTTACATCACACCTGGAGCACTGAGAGCGGTTCTGGGAACCACACCTTGGGAAGCATGGATTGGCATTGGAGGGTGAGCAACATAGATTCACCAGAATGATATCTGGACTTGGAGGGTTAAAATCTGAAAAGAAATTGCATAAATAGTGTTTTACTGGATGGTATTTAGAACATAGTGCATCATTTTGAAGTTTTCAAGATATTACAATAGGGTGGGTGGAAGGGAAACTTTCAGGAGTCTTTCAGGAGTGAAGTTAGGAGACACTTCTACACACAGAGGCTGGTAGTAATTGATGCTGGATGAAGTGTTATCTAAATATATTTTTGTTATCCAGAGGTATTAAGGGAGAGCAAAAGTGCAAGTTGTACCTCTGAATGATGCAACAGATTGGGGATGAATGACCTCCTGCTGTTCCAATGAACAAATCACCCAATATATCTGTGGGGCCAAGTGAAGTAGTAAACAGGCACCCCCCAATAGATTGACAATCAGCCCCAGGCCACTTAGATCAGAGGGGAGAGAAATCTGCTAAAAAGGACATGCTTCCTCTTCCTGTCATCAGTGTCCCTGGGTGAAAGTGGCGGAGGGAAGAAATGTTGTTATAATTTAGCACTCTCTTGATTGTGCCCATTAAGACTGTTTGGCAAGACTTCCCCCAGTGAAAGTTTACCTCAAAATAACATCATTTGTACTGTTCTTCCTTCCTCTCAACTATCCAACATTTGGCACTCTTGCATACATTTATTATTAGATTTGACAAATGATAAAACACTTTTATCCCAGCCCAACTGAAACAACCCATCCAGTCCACCTGTCCCCCGTCCAAAAAAAGACTTGCATTTCTATAGCATCTTTTACAGAATGTATAGTCTTGAAGTACTTTGCAGCCAAAAAAGGAGTGTAGTCTCTATTGTAGGAAATGCAGTAGCCAATTAGTGCACAGTCAGCTCCCTCAAACACCAATGTAAGGAAATCAGACCATCTGCCAATTAAGGGAAGTGAACCTGAGGTATATATAAACTGCCCTACCTGCTTGCTCATCCAGGAAGCATCTGTGACCACTTATTTCGGAATTTAGATTGGCAGCCCTCATTGGAAGGCAAGCAGCAGATTGAGAGACCTCATTGTGGAGTTGTGCCAAGGTACCCAGGCATCAAGCCAACATTCATCTCATGTGTCTGCATGTATTCTGTGTACATATTGGACTCTGGGTGTCCCATGAGCATGCAGAAGGTACCTGGGGGATCGTGGGTATTATTAACACCCACATCCACACTGTGAATTGATTTTTGTTTGTTTTCTGAATATATATTTACAGATGATGGTTCATAACATATAAATGTTGTTTCTTGAAATTTTAACAATAAAAAAGTTGCCACTATTTATTCCCTGTGGTCCGAGCTTGCTAATTCTTTGCGAGTGCACGCATGTTTTATTACAGCACAAACAAGAAGAGTGCTCACTAGAGGATGGTCTGGGGCGGGCAGAAGACATGAAGCGGAGTCAGAAGAGCATTTAAAATAGGAAGGTACCCTGATGATCTGGGAAAACATAGAACAAAACTAGAGAACCTTTTAATTATTGAGAACCTTTAACATTGCAGGAATGTTGTAAGGTGCTTCACAGTAAAGTTGAAAGAAACACAAAATGAAGCAGTGCCATAAGGAGATATAAGGCAGATGATCTAAAGCTGGGAAGGAGCATAACAGGGAAAAGGGAGGCAGAGACATTTAGTATGGGGATTCCACAGCTCAGAAGCTTGGCAGCCGACTGATGGGGGAGGAAGGCACACTGTGATGTGTAAATTCATACAGAGCCCTTTGGTCTCACACATGAAATTAGACAAACATTATCCACTGAACTCTAACACAATACGTAGAAAGTAGTTGGGGGACTTAAGTACATGTAGACACAATTTGGGAGGAGCCTCCATGCAGAGGTCACTAGTTAGATGGTGGTGAGGGATTTACTTCCCTCAAGGTCATGAAGGAATCAGTAGGGTTAAGGAAACAATCAGGAAATTTCCATAGTTGTATTGTCTTTTGCAGTTTGCTAATCTAATATTGCACCTACCACTATCCCAATATTCTGATCTATTGGTAGAACACACAAAAGTGTGAATTTGCCTTAGTGTCAGCTCTGTGAGTCAGATGAGTAACTTGACACCAGTGCAGTACTCAGGGGGAGCTGCACCAACAGTGGTATAAAAGAAGTCTCTTCAGGTGGATGCAAATTAAGTGCAGCAAGTTTAGTTGTTCAATGACTTGCTATTTGTGATTTCTCAATGCTTGGAAAATAGCTACTGTGTTTGGCCACATAGTGAGTGCACCTATGAATTTGTGATACATTTGGGATGACTTGATGTTTTCATAACACATCAATTAAATTCAAGTTCTTTCTCATTCACTTTAAGGATCAAAGTGAAGCTATCTGCAGCAGCACCTCATGATTCAGGGGGCTGAAATAATAAATTTCCCGCTCAAACTAGTGCCTTGGGCAAACTAGTACCTTGCTGTAGGCTCAGCCAGCTCCATCATGGGCACAGCCCTTTCCGTCATTGAGGACGGCTTCAAGAGGCAGTGCCTCAAGAATGTGGCATCCATCATTAAGGACCCTCAGCACCTGGGACGTGCCTTCTTCACCTCCTCCATTCACGTTACTACCATCAGAGAGGAGGTACAGGAGCCTGAAGACCCACACTCAACATTTCAGGAACAGCTTCTTCCCCTCCACTATCAGATTTCTGAATGGTCCATGAACCCATGTACACTACCTCATTATTCCTCTTTTTCACTATTTATTTTTGTAACTTATAGTAATCTTTATGTCTTCATGTCTTGCACTGTACTGCTGCTGCAAAACAACAAATTTCATGACATGTTAGTGGTAATAAACCGGATTCTCATTCTGGAGGACTAAAGCAAAATCATCTACAGAGCCTGTCCTGGAGGGCAGGATGATCCTGCTTATAGCACCACCTAACAAACAGGAGGACCAAGGCAGTGCTGCTGGCGCTACTACCTACAGCACCACCTACTGGCCTGTATGACCAAAGTGAAGCTGCTTACACCACTACCTGATGGCTTGGATGATCACAATAATGGTATCTTCACTGCTAGTTTCCACCCTGCCCACTGACTTTGTAAGCTTTAGCTCAGGAAATACAATATCACTTGCAGGCCTATAACTATCTTGGCTGTACCTGCTCCCAGTAAGGAGTCCATTCCATTCCCTCACTTTCTTTGTCTCCATCACACCTGTTCTGATAGGAATAATTTCTACATCAGTACTTCTGAAATGTCTTCCATTTGTTGTAATTAAGGCTCCCTCTCCACCATACTGACAGGGCAATGCCACCAATCTTCACATTCAATGGATAATCCCCTGTAATGTTTGTCAACAAGACTCCACTCCCAGGTACATCTTCATCTACCATCCCCTATC
The DNA here is from genome assembly GCA_034780895.1 of Rhynchobatus australiae. Taxonomy (NCBI): domain Eukaryota; kingdom Metazoa; phylum Chordata; class Chondrichthyes; order Rhinopristiformes; family Rhynchobatidae; genus Rhynchobatus; species Rhynchobatus australiae. The sequence goes on from JAUZTB010000078.1 coordinate 10,930,503, forward strand.
AGCATTATGAAGGAACCTTCCCTCAACTCCCTGCCTCACCCTCCTATCTCCATCAACATCCATTCCCCTCTTACAGAACCTTCCCAAGCAATAGCAGGAGATGTAACATTTTCCCTTTTGTCTCTTCCTTTCCCATAATTCAGGGGCCAAACACACCTTCCAAGTGAACCAGCAATTCACTTACACTTCTTCCAATTTACTGACTGCATTGATATGTTGGTTATGACATTGTTTCTCCAATACGGAGAAACAACACAGATTGGGTGACAATTTTCAAGGGTGACCCTGAGCTTCCTGTTACCTGCCACTTTAATTCTTTATCCCACTCTGTCTGTGGCCTCTTACCATATTTCAATGAAGCCCAATATAAGCTCGAGGAAGAACACCTGATCTTCTACCAGGTGCACTACAGCTCTCAGGACTCTTCACTGAATTCAGGAGTTTCAGATTATCCAATTTGTGTCAGAACAGGTCAATTCTATTGGAAGGTCATCAAACTGTAATACTAACTCAAATTTTTCTCTCTCCAGAGATACCACCTGGCCTGCCCTTCTCTTTCATCTCAAACTTCCAAGCATTTGTTGAGTTCTGTATCCTAGTGTTTTATCTCTCTGGTGTTCTTCTTTTAATTACACCTTCTCCAGGCAGATTAGCAGCCAATAACAAGCTTTCACCATCTTTAGCCAACACCAATTTGTGCATTCTATCTTCTCTTGGCACCAACCTATCACAGACATTCCCTTTGTTCTCTCCAGCTCCATCACAGGCACAAATCTCTCCACCATCAAGGTCATCTTAAAGAGGCGGTGCCTCAAGAAAGCTGCATCCATCACTAACAACCCTCACCATCCGGGACATGCCCTCTTCTCATTATTACCATTGGGGAGGAGGTAGAGGAGCCTGAAGACCCACACTCAATGTTTTAGGAACAGGTTCTTCCCCTCTGCCACGCTCTGAACGCTCCATGAACCCAAGAATACTACCTCGTTATTCCTCTTTTTGCACTATTTTTGTAACATTGTAATTTAGATGTGTTGCACTGTACTGCTGCCACAAAACAACAGATTTCACGACATATGTCAGTGATATTAAACCTGATTCTGATTCTAACTGATGGGTCATCAACGTTAAAACAATATTCCCGTTTCTCTCTCTAAAGATGTTGCCTGACCTGTTGCAGCATGTTCTTCTGTAATTAGTACTGAAACATCACCTACTGGACTGGAGGACCAAAGTGATGCAACTGACAGCACAACCTAGTGCCGGAGGAGGATTACTACCAACAGCACTGGCTGGTGGCTTGGAGAACTGCAGCAATGCCTCTATTGCACTGCCTGGTGGTTTGAAAGACTATTTCAACGGTACCTGTGCACCACCTTATGGCCTGGAGGAGAAGAATGCTGCTGTCTATTGTAACTTCAATTAAATTTGGTGCACCATTTATTGATACGGAGAACCTCTGTAACAAGCCAATAGGATTGAAGTACTAGAATCTTGTCACTGAATACCACTTGAAGTGTGGGAAAGCAGAAAGTTAAAACAAAAAATGAGAGAAGGGAAGCTGATTTAAATAATTACACCCATTCCAGACAGTTCACATGTGCATACTCTCTGATTTATTCAGGTTTGGTAAGGAAGGTTCTGTTTGGGATTACAAAATGCACTGGTAGAAACAGCACTGATAGTCCAAAGCCAAAGTATTACATTACCAGGCAGCTTTATCCTGTCATTGTTTGTTAGACTTTGTTACTCAGGTGTACCTGGTGAAGGATTTGACCATCTCAGTAACAGCATGTATATAAATATCTCAAACAAACTTCCATTAATTTACCAAATTTGTTAAAAATAGAGGAAAGAACACACTGCCCTAAAAACATCTATAATCCTGAAGATGACATTTACCCATATAGTGGCATGCACATCGCACATGCAGTTTTTTTACTTTTAGTAGTCTTGTTTACCAACGGCCCCTATGGTATGTTATATCTGCATGTTCTGCATATGACCGACAGGTGCATTGAGTGGGAAAGTGGACTGGAGCATCAGGGGACCCCAGATTGAAGTGAGCTCAGCCCCAAAGCCTTTAGAGGCACACTTCGAGTATCAAGTGAGGAAAATGAATTAAGAAGCTTAAAATGCATCTTAAAAATCTCATGCATACTTTTTTAAAATTTTCTTTCTAAATAATTTCAAAACTTAGTTTATAATACTCTTCTGAACGAAAAGGAATTATAAAAAAATAATATGAAATTAAATATTTGGTTTAGTTCATACATTTGAGGCCTACTTTTTCTGTGCTAAACCCAAGCCAAATTTCTGGTCAGTGGTGTGCGAACAAGGCCACTTAATTTTTGTTTTCAACTTATTTTTGAGAACAAGGGGTAAATATAGAAAGACATTCCAGTTTAAACTTCCATCTTTCTTTATGTATTTCAAAAAAAACTGGAGCTATGTTAATGATAAGTATAAAGGTTACAAGGTCAGATAATGTATTTCATGATTAAACTCTCTCCAACAAATTATTTTGTTGTATGGGAATTAAACAGAGTTCCTGCTGGGATCTATCGGTGGAAGCCCAAAAATCATATATTTTCTGTACTTACAAATGAATGGATAGAACAAGAAATTTTACTGTGCATTTAACACAGCAAATTGCCCCAAGACACTCCACAGGAGTGTTATCAAATTAAAAAAAATGATCCTGAACTGCATTAGGATGGGCAACCAAAAGCTTGTTCAAGGAGGTAGGTTTAAGGAGCATCTTAAAGGAGCAGAGAGAGGTAGAGAGGTAATAGGATGGAATTCCAGAACTTGGGGCCTCAGCAGCTGAGGGCATGGCTGCCAGTGGGGAACTATTACATTTATGAATGAGTGAGAGACCAAAATCAGAGCAGTGCAGAGATCTCAGAAGGTTGTAGGGCTGGAGGAGATTATATAGAGACAGGGAGGAATGGAAGCATGGGCAATTTAAAAACCAGGGTGGGAATTTGAAAACTGAAGTGCTGCTTAATGGGTAGCCTCTGTAGGTCAGTAAACATGGACGTGATATGTGAACTTGACAGTGTGAATTGGGACAAGGGCAGCAGAGATCCGGAAGACCTTATTTCAGTCTCAAGAATTTGGTTTTAGAATCAGATCAGCCCTGAAAAATGGTGCTTAGGAACTTCCCACTGTGGCTGTTAAGGTTTGTGAATGTAAAATGCATTTCAAAGTATTTGCAATTATAGTTGTCTGAGTTTGCAGGGCAAAATATTGCAAAAGATTTTTTTTTAGGGAATACTGTTCTTTAGTCTTTGCACAGTAGTTTCAGTACCAGGTGAAGTATCTTTGCTGCTACTAGATTTTCATTTCAAGGGAGATTGCTCTGTGGGTGTGAAGATGATATGAATGCACAGTCATGCCATTATCTAAAGATGGATTTCAGATTTCCAACCCCAGGAGCGAAACCAGAATCTACAAAGTGATTAGAATCAAGAGATGAGAGCTGCAAGAATTATTTTAAAAGTTGCATTAATCCTTTGTAATGTTCTGGTCTGTTTTAGAAGGCAAAAGCATTCTCCTCACTGGGACTCCACTTTTCTTGACTACTTTGAACAGGTCCCGCATCAAACTCTCCAATCCTTTTGAAGACTTCTCAATCAGCCCATGGAGTTTAGTTTGGGAAGGGGCTGAGACCAGAACAGCACTGTAACATGGAAGAGAGATTCCTGATTAAACTTTAGCATCAATTCTTCTTCCCTCTGACAAACCTGGGAGGCTGGAGTTCTCTTTGAGGCAGTGGCAGCAATGGGAGGAAGCTGGGAGATTTGATAAAAAGGAGAGCGTAGACAGAGTAAATAAGGGAAAACTGCTTCCAGTGACTGAAGGGTTAATAACCAGATGGGATGGAGAAGTCAGGATAAACTCAAGGAACTTCACAGTACCATACTCTATTATTGGTGGCAGCGATTGTTGAAATTGGTCTTTGGAAGGAGGGCAAGGTGGGTGATGGTGAAATGCATTTCCTGTTCAAATATCAAATATAGAGCCAAGTTAATTACCCTAGACAGATATTCAGTTGTGGGAAGGCCAGCCTTTAACGGCCAACCCTAAGTGCCGTCAAGAACGTGCTGGTGACGTCCAAGTGTCTCATTGAGCCACTCAGAGACTTGTTAAGAACCAACTATAATTCTATGGATCTGAAGTTACTAATGGGCCAGATTTCCCTCCCTAAAGGATATTAGTGAAACAGATGTATTTATAAAGACAATGTGATAGATTCTTGGGTCACTATTCCAGACATCAATAAATTCTTTCCCAGCTGCTGTATTGGGCATTTGAGCTCATGTCTCTGGATCATTGCTCCAGTGATCTAATCATTATGCTACCATACCGCTGCAACACAAAATAATTCCAATCTAGATTTAATTCAACATTTGTAAAGACAGAATTGAGCAATCCATTTCAGGGATGTAATTTAAGTAACAATATTCTAAAAATATTTAAAATAACAGTGCACAGATAATTAATGTTGAATTTAAAAATTGGTGCAGATTTAATTTCCTGACACTAGCAGCCCACACTCTTGCCCCTCACTCCTTCTGCAGAGCTGCAATCATCCAGAGACATCAACGGAAGGCTGTTTCCTCCCTGCCTTTCCTGAAAATGTTGGGTCTTTGTTTAAGTTCCCAATTGACATCAGAATCTCAAGTAGGTGGCCTCGCTTTGACAGGAAATTCAGCACATTCTTCCCCTTCTTGGGGAATGCCATCAGGCAAAGTCTACCTTGACAATCCAAAGGAGTTCAGGCTGATCTTAACCCTCCCAACTGAGATCCGAAGACTCAAGTTTATTTTGCCCAGT
>JAUZTB010000078.1:11363548-11374386 GCA_034780895.1 Rhynchobatus australiae
TATGGTGAAGGCACTCGCACTGAGTGAGGCAGTTCTGAAACAACTGAGGGACTTGCTGGGCCACCTCAGAGGGCAGTCAATTCCCATACTGAGAGTACTGGAGTCGCACACAGACCAGACCAAGTCAGATTTCCTTGCCTGAAGACCATTGCTGAACCAGATGGGATTTAATGACAACTCAGTTATTCTAGACCTGCCATTGTTGGGACCATCTTTGTACCAGATACAGTATATTCCAATAATTTAATTTAAATTCAGCAGCCTTGATAGGATTGGAATCGACGTTTCTAGTTCAACCATCTAGACCCCTGGATTACTGGTCTGATAACACAACTTCTGTGCTTCTGTCCCCATAGAAAGGTCTCAAGCTAAAGGTGGATTGTGATGGACACCAGGCCAGTGTTGGATGGTTTGTGGTGTGAAGAGGGGCTGATTGCAGAGGCAGGCTTGACCATGGTTCTGTGGAGATCTGGAGGTCAAGACTTTCGAAATCATGAGCCAGTGGAGGACAAAGAGCAGGGAGCAGGTACCAGTGAGCCAGTGGAGGACAGAGCAGGGAGCCAGTGGAGGGCAGAAGCCAGGGAGCCAGTGGAGGACAGAAGCCAGGGAGCCAGTGGAGGACAGAAGCCAGGGAGCCAGTGGAGGACAAAGAGAGATGAATGTGTGGGCCTTAAATTAGGAAAGGTCAAGTTCTATGTCTAAAAAGTAAATTGACAGGGAAGAATCTGGATTGCACCAGATGCAGTCTCCAAAGAGGTTGAGACAGGCCAGGGAATGTGCTGACACAGTCTACAATGTACAGCTGGATAATGCAGCAGGTAGTCAGGACATTGCACACCTCCAACTGAGATAACTTAAGGCAAGCTGATAATTCTGTTATACCAATGGGGCCTTGGCTTCACAAATAGCCATCAGGTACAAAAGCAAAGGAAGTTGTGCACATCCTTCACAAAGCACTGGTCAAGCAGCAGGAGGATGTGTCCAATTCTGGGCACCATGTTACAGGGAGGATTTCAGAAGGGGTGGAGAATTACTGGGATGAGCCAAAGGGTCAGATCTGGAGAGGTTCTTCACAGCAGATAAGATCTGAGGGAGATTTAATAGAAACTACGCAGAACTTTGAGAGGCGCATCCAAAAATGGAAGAGTGTTCCCTTCATTAAGGCGGCCAATAAATGACTGACCGAAGTGGTGATGGGAATGTGGGGGATGTGCGTGTCACTGGAACACACTCTCTGAAGGAGCAATGGAAGCAGAGCCAATCCGAATGGAATGGACACACTCATGCTTGTGGAGGCATGTAAAGCTGACCGGAAACAGAAGGGAACGATGAGCCAATGGGAAGTTCAGGAGAAACCCCTTTACCTAAAGAGAGGTGAGAACACAGAACTCCCTCTCACGAGGAGGCACACAGCATCAAAGGGGAAGCTGAAGTAACTGGAGAAGAAAAAAATACAAAGGGTGTGACATTGGGTGTGAGGCGAGAGGAGGCAGCGTGTGCGACGAAGGATTTGGCCTCAATCTTCCATTCTGTGCATTCCATGTAACCCAAAGTAATTAGAATTGTTCCAAAACAGGCCATTCAGCCCATCGAGTCTCAACCAGCTCCAACTAGAGCAAACCCACTCCCCCACTCCGCTCCCCAGTGTAATCCAGCTCCCTTCTGAAAACCTTGATCGACTGATACACCAGCAGCGCACAATGAGTTCCAGAACTAATCTCTGTGGAAAAATAAAACTTATCCTCACATCCCCCTTGTATCTGTAGCCTGGAATTTTACACCTGTGCCCTCTTCTCCATGAGCATAAACCTGAAGCTGTACTAGGGACAGTCTGCCTCAGTGCACACTGCCTGAATCAGTCATGATTCCACACACCTCCACCAGGTCAACCTAAGGTCCAGGGAGGACGAGCCCAGCTTCTCCCATCTAAGAATTTCAACAGTTCTGGGACACGTCTTCCAAGAGAAGCATCTGATCCGGGAAAACAACTCACGAGAACACAAGAAAATCGGAGCAGGAGTGGGCCACCAGATCCCTCGAGCCTGCCCCACTGTTTAATACGATCAGGGCTGATCCATGCAGGACTCAACTCCTCTTCTGCACTGTTTCTCCATGCCCCTCTATTCCTCGAGCTATCAAATATTTATCCACCTCCACTTTAAATACTTGTAATAATCCAGCCACAACCCACCAGGGCAGAGAATTCCAGAGACCCGCCAGCCCCTACGAGAAGAAATTCCTACATACCTCAGTTTTAAATGACTGGCCCCTTATCTTGTAACTACATCCCCTTGTCCATGACTCTCCCATGAGTGAACACATCCCAACATCTACCCCGTCAAGGCTCCTCAGAATCTTAAAAGTTCAAATAAGGTTCTTCCTTTTAAACTCCACGGAATACAGACCTAAACTATTTACTCTCCCTTGGTAGGGCAAGTCTCTCTTGTCTTTCGAGGTAGGACTAAAATAAAAGGTCTAAGATCTAGGAAGAATGTGAAAAAAGTAAAGAGGGTGAATCAGTTCTACCACATCTCGGCAATGAACTACTGGGGAAAACCAATGACACAGGTGTATAAATAAGCAAATAAATGTTTTAAGGATTGAGTGATAGTTTGAGAAAATGGCAATAATGTATCAAAGGGAGACGTGTTGGTCAATGCTCATTTCTCATCTGAAAATCTCTTACATAAACTCCAGTGCTGAATTTGCATCAATCATGTTTCCTTACACAGCCCTACACAGAGCTAACATTGGGAAGAATAGCAACGAGAGGTTTGGTCAAGATACTAAAAATGAAAGATGTGATGGTAACATTCAGAGAATTGATTTAGGGTATAAAAGATGGACTTAGTGACGGATCGAGAGAGGGCGGACCGACTAGTTTGGAACATGGTGCTGGGAAGGATTGCAACAAAATCCCACAGAAGAAACAACTATTCCTGTACACATCGAAGTCGGCCTTTCCCTTAAGGCCTGATGCTGAAGCACAAACAAACATTCAGTAATGAAAACAGCAAATGCTGGAAGCACTCAGCAGGTCAGGCAGCGTCTGCGGAAAGAGAAACCATTAATGGTTTAGATCGGAGATCCTACGAAGGGTCCCGGACCTGAAACATTAACTGTTTCTCTCTCCAGATGCTACCTGACCTGCTGAGTGTTTCCAAAATGTTATGCTTTAGCTTCGGATTTCCAGCATCTGCAGTTTCTTTTTATTTTCATTCTTTGATATTTTAGCTTCCAGACATGTGATGCAGATAAACAGTGAGAGGGAGGTGAAGATGGTGGGGAACAAGGATGGAGGTGTACCATTCTCATGGCCAGGAAGGAGGCTGTTCGAGTCCATGCTGGTTCCTTGTAGACAGACCCATTCACTCAGTCCTTAACCACAGTGTGCAAATTACTCTCCTTCAAGTGCTTATCCAATTCCCCCTTAATCTCAAAATGATTCCTCCCACAGACAACATGTTCCAGATCATCATCCTGAGTAAACAAATTTTTCCTCACCTCCCAATCTTTCATCCAAGATTTTTAAATGCGTTCTCTGGTCCCCAAACCATCCACAAATGGGGCCAGCTTCCCTCTGCCTACCCGAGTTAACCCAGGTCAAGATCAGTCCAACTTCCCCTTAGCCTTGTTCGCTCCAAGAACAGCAAACTTGTATTCTGCAATTTAACCTTACAGCTGAAATAGTAAGATCAGGGAGACAGCCACTGGATGGTTAGCAGTGACTGAAGAACCCACTCGCATATCCCCACAGCAGCTTGGCCGCGCAGTTGTCTTTGAGCGAGTACCTCCATGGGGTTGTCACCAGTGGGCACAGATTCAACAGCACCTGATAGGCTGGCAGACCAGTAGTTTGTGCCAAGCTCTGACCTGGGCACAATCTGCTGGATGATTCAATTGCCCAGCAACCAGTCAGTACTAGGGAGTGTTGAGAACATGCGTTTTGAAACGTAGCCACCATCTGCTTCCTGCACTGCCCTTCATCAAATATCACACATATTTGTACACTAACTCGCCATAAATAAGTTCTCCAAAAGGGTTCACAATATTTAAGAGAAAGGTCTTTTCAGAACAGACTGAAATTCTGCTTGTTGCATAATTTATATACTCTCTTGTACATTCCAGATTTGTTAGCTCCAAGTCAGGAGGATGTCGGTTCAAGTCCCACACCAGAGAGAAAGCACAAAATCCCGGGCTGGCACACCCCATGCAACACAGAGTGATCCAATGTCGCAGGTACTGCCCTAACCCCACTATCCTACTTCAAACCACAGCAGGCTTCTCCGCAGTGTCTTGAGGTCAGTGCCTGTCATTCATTCTGAAAAACGAGGCTGCCTGACCAATTAGAACACAAGCAATGTAAGCAAAGTGAGGCCAGAGCTCCTCCCAAGCCTGCTCCACAGCTTGATTAAGACCTCAGATGATCCTGTACCTTCTTATCGCATTACAGTCAGTCACACAAAATAGAGGCAGGTCCTTCAGCCAGCGTGCCCATGCTGACCATCAGGTACCTATCCATGCTAATCCCACTCATCAGCACTTGGTCCGTGGCCTTCTCTTCAGGTGCTCATCCAGATACTTCTTAAGTGTCACGAGAGCACCTGCCTCAGCATCCACAGTGCGTTCCACAAAGTTCTTCCTCNNNNAGTGCGTTCCACAAAGTTCTTCCTCATGGCCCCTCACCCAAGGCCCTCCAGTATTAGACAACTCTGCTTTGGGGAGAGGTTTCCTACTATCTACCCCATCTATCTCCCTCATAGTTTTGTATACCTCTGCCAGATCCCCTGTCAGCCTCCTCTGCTCCAAGGAAACCAAACCCAGCCTATCCAGTCCTTCCTCCTCCCCAGTCCAATCACGTCCTTGTTTGAGAGATCTTGTAGGGCATACATTGGCTGCCACATTCCCTGCATTACAACAGTGGCTCCACTTCACTGAGTTTGAAGTGCTTTGAGGTGTTCTGAAAGGAGGCACATAGTACACCAATAGAAATGCAAATCTTCTTTATGTCCAACTGATACACAGCAACGTGTAGCAGAATACCATTCATATTATACTCCGTATGCAACTGTGCAACAGAATTATAAAAATAATACTGCTTTGAATATAATGCATGGAGATGTATTTATTAGTCATTGTCTAATCACTGGGACTGTGTCCATCCTGATTGCATACAATCTGAGATCACTGCTGTTAAGCTGGTGCCAATGCACAATTGACAATGAATCATTTAATTTCTATAGCACCCACTCTATACAAAGTCTCTGAAGATTTTACAGGCCAGTGAATAGGTAAGGGATACTCAGCAGGAGAGAAGAGTCTTTGAAATAGGAGCAGGGGCAAGCACATTCAGACAGGAACAGTCTGGAGTATTTGTAGAGGGAGGTGTAGAAAAATACAGTCAAGAGGGTGAAGGAAATGCAGAGGACAGACACTTGACACTGGATGGATAGCACAGCCAGCGGGGGAACAACGAACACAAGGCAGACCCATGCCACTCGAAGGTGAACACTGGAACATGTGGTTGGAGGAAGTCAAAGAGGCTGGGCAGGGATATGAAAGGAGGTGGTTGAGGTGTTGTAAATAGTCATTTCTCTGAGGCATAGAAAACAAGGGGTGGATAAAGCGGGAGCACTGGAGGAATCCAGCCACTGAAAAGAAATTAACATGGAATATTGGTGCGAAGGAAACATGGAATAACAGTGAAGTGGAGGAGGCAAAGACATTGTCCAAGGGGACAGGGAAATTCCAAATCCAGTGGAGTAGACCACTGGGAATTGGGTTTAGATTCAACTCAGACTCAGGATGACAATCTCTTTTGTTTATTGATGGTAAAAATCCAAATTAGTTTGTCAGGTCACTATCTAGTTCCAAGATCTTGGACTAACTTTGGGGGAAATTAGCATGGGAAAACTGTTGTGCCAATAGCCCCAGGGAACAGAAGAAGGTCATTCAACCCCTTGAGTTCTTCTACTAATTAATGACATTATGGCTGATCTCTGACCTAACTCCATGAACCTGCCTTTGCCCAATACTTTTGGATTACTGAAGTCCACTAGTCCTAGATTTCAAACCAACAATCGTCACATTACTTTACATTTTTGGAAGAGAATTCTAAGCCTCTGCCCCCCCCGTGTGTAGAGGTGTTTCCCAACTACATCCCAGAAGGTCCTGGTTCTAAATGGCCCTGCTCCCTTTTCCCAGACTCCCCAATCAATGGAAACAGCTTCTGCCTCCTTAGTTCCCCTTAATCCCTTGGAAACCTCCGCCAAATCACCCTTCAAATCTTCAGGGAATAGGACGCCACTTTTAGCAATCTCTACTAAAGTTATCCCTCGGTATCATTCCAGTTAATGTACACTGCTCTCTCTCCAACGTCAATACATTCTTTCTAAGGTGTTATACCTAGAACTGCTCCAAGCATCCAGCTGAGGTCTCACCAGGGTTTTAAGCACCTGGAACAATGATATGTACCTTAGTCCTCAGGAGAAAAAGGCCGGCAGTCCAGGTTAGGGCTTACAACATACGCTTGGGAAAGAATGTGTTAAAGATCTGTTTGAGTATAAAATTGAAACCTGACCAGACCACAGTCAATCCAAACCCAACCTATGCCCGAAGACTTGTAATTCTTTTCATACCTAACGACAAATATGAACCTAGAAGATGCTGATCCATAACAGACACACGAGGTAAAACTTAGCCAGTCATTATGACCTGGATAAACTACCAGCCTAGACAATCCAACCCGAACTTGTTTTATCAGAATGTACCCCGAGCCAATCCCGGCGCAGATGGCCAGACCTGGTTAGGCTGGGCTCAGGGAACCAGGATCTCCCACCTGTGATATAACTGCCCAGGGAATGCTTGCTTCTGACAATTCATGGCACTGACAGTGGCAATAGCTTGGGTTAACCAAGGTGCCAGCTGCAAGACATCACCAGTAACTAGAGAGTTGGTCCCAGTTCCTGCTACACATGGACCCGTAATCCTTCTGTCCTTTGACATTCAAAAAATATGATATTCCCAATAAGAGAAAGGTAGGCAGGAAACCCCTTTGTAAGTTTAGAACTAGGAGTGGGATACTCAACCCACTGAGCTTCTCCATTGTTCCCTTAAGATCATCCACATTCCCACCTAATCCCCAATCCTCCGATTCCCTTATTGCCCATAAATCCAGGATTCACAGCCTTGAATATGAGGATCCACGGCCTCTGGGGTAGAGAGCTCCAAAGGTTCACCACCAACATCTTTCCTCATCCCAGCCCTAAATTTTACAGGGGGTATCCCGTCAACAAAAGCCCCGGGATCAAAGATTGTGTTCAACATCTAAGCAAGAGCAGCAGACTGGTGAAGAATATGGCCTCCAATTAATAAAGATGCAATTTAACTTACCCACTTACTAAAGACCCTATTGACAAATTTAGAAACACAGAGGCACATTTATTTTTCTTCCATTCTATTCCCAGATGAATGGGAATTTAAAAATAAAGCTGCAGGGGTTGAGGTTAGGATCTTGTAATGGCTTAGATTCTAATCCATCCGTGCATCTTATCTGTACAATCACGAGCCCACGGAGAGCAGGTGATCGCGCGAACACGAGAATGAAAAAAAAATCCTATTCATCACACCAACCTACTGAACGGTTCCCTAAAATAGACACAACCTCACGTCAGCAGCACCAGTTAATGCATCCTGCTCCCATCAGGCAATTAACCAGCTCGGGAGCACTACAAAAAAAGTCTGCAATAATGTGCTAAATAAAAGGCCCCTGTAATTTATTCTAAAGGAATGGCTGCAATTGGCCTGGTGCATTAATAACAATTATAAATATTTGCAGATGGCTGTGTTTATATTTCCTGGATGTGAAGTTGGCTGCATCACTGTGTGGGGAATCTGTGTGGGCCCAGCTAAATCTTGGGGGGATTTTTTTTGCCATTAGTCCTTTGACTGCACTGGAACATCACACACATAGAGGGATACTCACAGCAAATCCTACCATTCCACCAGTGAAACCAACATTATGCCACCATTGTAACTAGTGAAGCTGACATTATGACACCATACTGACAGTGAAGTGAATATTATTCTACTAGTATAACCAGTTAAACTGGCGTGATTACCATTATAACCTTTGGAAAAGACATTATCACTAGTGAAACTGCCATGACTAGAAAGCTGACATTGTGTAATCATGGTAACCTGTAATTGACATGGTCACCATTACAACCAGAGAAATTGACATGGTTCTCAATACAGCCAGGGTAACTGACATCATGCAGCCAATATGACCAGTGAAATTGACACTGTTACCATTATAACCAGGAAACTGACATGGTTACCATAATAACCAGAGAAATTGATATGGTTCTCAATATAACTAGTGTAACAGACATCATGCAACCATTATGACCAGTAAAACTGTCAATTTTCATTATAACCAGGAAATTAGGATGATCATTATAATTAGTGACGGACATCACGTTACAATTATAACCAGTGAAGCTAAAATAGTTATTATTTATGACTGGTGGCTGAATAATGTTACGGTTATAACCAGTGAAACTAACGCGGTACTCATTATAACAAGTGTAACTGACAGCACCGTTCCTCGGTGCAACATTAACATTGTGTAGGTTTCTTTTTCCAATCGATCGAGAGAATTGCTGTCGTCAATACTTTTAAAATACATCAATACACATCGAGAGAGAAATAAAAAGGATATGGCCATTCTGTGATCTTTTTGGCATATTTTCTTACAAAGTTGTCTTCACTGAAGAGAAAGAGGGATCTGTTAACTGTGAAGCAATTTTGACGGACGGGAATGGGGTTGTAGAGAGCCATTGTCCGGGCTCTCTGAGCCATAGATTGCTTGTACATCCTCTGGGGCGCTCCTGGGGGTCCGCCCTGACGGCTGCCTCCTCGTCCAGAGCTTCCCTGACCAGTGCCATACCTGGCGGGTACCTCGTCGCCAAACCTCGCCATTCTAAAAACAGATGCCAGATATCACCATTGAGCAGCAAGCGACCGCAATTCCACATTACATCCCGTCTGTACCAAATGCTGGCCCCTTTGCTATCACTTCCGATTATTTTTCTCCCACACTGTTAGATATGTGTTCAGCTTTGCATTGTCCTGCAGATAATTTGCTCATTTGCAGAATTTCTTCCCAGCTATAAATTTCTCAGTCAAAAATTAAAATCAGGTCTGTTATTTTCTCGATCGTTTTTTTCTTCCTGCATCTGCAGATTTTTTTTTTCCTCCCCTGTCTATTCTCCCGGTCGCCGATGCATCATCTGCACCTTCAGTGAAATAGCATCCCACAGTAAAATCCACACGGCATCCCAAGAAAACGTCCACCGTCTACACATGCCTCTCATCTGGTTGTACTCGGGGCTGCACCAGCGCACATTTTGCCCCCCTCTCTCTCTCCCCCCTATTCTACTGATGTTAATCAGATGTAATGCAATCTAACGCGCTAACGTCGGAGCCACTGGTAACGAGCAAGCAATGGAAGATACATCTGATCAGATTTATACATCAACCAACAGCCTTCAGCAGCAACGCTAGCCACGTGATTTCTCCTGCCCAATGAGGAGCTAAACCCCAAATTTTATATTTAAAAAATCTTGACTATCTTCATTCCCCCACCTCCCCAATTAAAGATCCAGCGGATATGGAGCAGAATTGGATTTAAACATAGCCATCAGTTTGGTTTAAAAAGTATGAAGGAACCGATTCAGACCCCACATTGGATTATTAACTCTTTAGGAGTGGATGTTCTGTTGACCCAGATTCTGCCAATCCATTCGAAGATGTTTTGTTGACTTTGTGTCCCAGCTTCCCCCTGCCTCCCTCCCAAGGGGGAACAAGACCGACTTTGCATTTCTGTTTTGCGCCCTGCCACGGTGCCCGAAGCCCTTTGAAACCAATGGGGTTCTCCCGAGGAGTCGCCCACCGTTGCAGGACACAGAAACGGAAAACGCCGGCGACCGTCAGCAGGCAGCGCCTGTGGACGGAGAAACAGGCGACGTTTTGGACCTGCTGAGTTCTGCCAACGTCTTCCTGTTTGAGTTGGGGGTGGGTGCTCTATCGGATCAATCTTTTGGCATAACTTTCAAGAAGTTCTCCCTGTGACAAATAAGTGTCTCCTAATCAATCACAAGAGAGCAGATAATCTGGTCATTGCCACGTTGCGGTTTGCGGGGACCCCCCCTGTGCGTGAATTGCTGCCGCATTTCCCACAGCGATGAATGGAAATCATGAAAAGCTGGAAATTTGAAACAGAAATCCCTGAGCAGATTTTCTCATTCTACTTAGCCAATTCAGAACTTTAACCCTGTTTCTCTCTCCGCAGATGCTGCCTGGCCTCTTGTGTTTCCAGCATTCTCTGGTTGGACTTTCCACTGGCCCTGCCATGGGTGCAACACCTGCCCCTGCACCACCTCCATCCAGGGACCCAAACGGTCCTTTCGCGTGAGACCGAGATTTACCTGCACCTCCCTTAATATCGTGCACTGCATTGGGTGCTCCGAGTGTGGCCTCCTCTACATTGGTGAGACCAAACGCAGACCGTTTCGCAGAACACCTGCGCTCTGTCCGTAACCGCAACCTGCACCTCCCCGTTGACAGTCACTTCAACTCCCCCTCCCACTCCGTCACTGATACGTCAGCCCTCGGCCTCCTCCACTGCCAGGAGAAGTCCAAGCCAACTGGAGGAACAGCCCCTCATTTTCCATCTTGGGACCTTACAGCCTAACGGCCTGAACATTGAATTCTCCCACTTTAAGTAACCAATCCCTACCCGCCACCGCCCCCATCCCACCCCACCCCCACCACCC
>JAUZTB010000078.1:11533643-11546233 GCA_034780895.1 Rhynchobatus australiae
GTAACCTCGGCCGTGAGTCGGTTCCCTCCGCCAGGCCCTGGGTGTTGAAGAGGTTACATCCACATTGATCCCGGCTCCATTCAGTTGGGATTAACTGCTCTCGGTGCTGTGGAAATAATGGGAACAGCTGTTCATGAAGCAAAAGTAAGGGTTCCTGAACCGATCCCCAACAGATCTACATCAATCAGAATTTAACACACTTAAGAAATGTTTCTTTTTGGACATTAACATTACCCAGAAGTTTGCATTTGACTTGTTAAAGCCCTATTTACACATCACCTTTAATGTTGCAAAAGCTCCTGCTGTGTTTCCAAACAAAAAGAGATGCTGAGCCCCATAAGGAGATTCAAGGACAGGTGCCCAGACGCTTCTTCAAGAGGTAGGTTCTGAGGCCTTAAAGGAGACGGGGTGCAGAGTGATTTGGGGAGGGAATTTGAGAGGTTGGTGCCGCAGCGGCTGAAGGCACAGCTGTCAACAATGGAAATTGAGAGTGAGTAAGATGTCAGAGCTAGGGGATTCAGAGATCTTGGAGAATTGTAGAACTGAAAGAAATTGGAGGTAGGGAGGCACAAGAGCATAGAGGACATCAAAAGCAAAGATGAATGTTTTTAAAATCAAGGCTTCTCCTAATTGCGCTCCAAGCACAGAGCTAATGGGTGAAAAGGGTTTGGTGTGAGTTGAGATACTGGCAGAAGAGTTTTCAGTGACCTGAGTGTATTCATGGAGTGTGTTGGAGTAGTCTATCTATACGACAAGGATGGAAGAGAGTTTTAACAGTCAATGAGCTAGGTATAGTGGTATCAGATAATATGCCTAAAATGGAAAAGTGGAATCTTCATGATGGCATAGATCTGGGGTCTAAAAATTAATGCAGGATCAAATATAACAGCAAAGTTGCAAACAGATGGTTTAGTTTTAAAACAATGTTAGAAGAAGACCATTTGGCCCTTGGTTCCTGCTGCACCATATGGTAAGGTGATGGCTGATTTTACATCTCAGTGCCACTTTCCTTTGCTCACCCGTGTCTTTTGATTCCCTTAATATCCAAAAGTCTATGGATCTTGATCTTGAATGTACTCGGTGACTGAGCTTCCACAGCCCTCTTTGTTAGAGAGTTCCAAAGGTTCAAAATCTGTTTTCATCTCAAACCTGAATGAATGACCCCTTTGACTCTGATTCCTGAATCTGGTCACTCCAGCCAAAGGAAATATCAGCCCTACATCCACCCTGTCAAGCTCCTTTAGAAGTTAGTATGTTTCAATGAGATTATCTCTGATTCTCTTTAATCCCTCTCAGATAATCCTCACGTGCCAAGAATTAGCCTGGGGGAACCTTTTGTTGTATTGCATCATCAAGTATATCCTTCCTTGACCAGATTTATATGCAGTTCTCAGGAGAATTATACCACAATTAGGTATAATTTTAGTAAAATGCTTTTAATCTGGTGCCTGAATTCCCTTGCACTAAGAGCCAGAATTTCATTTCACTTTCTAGTTGCCTGCTGTACCTGCATGTGAGCATTGAATGCTTTGGTAATACGAGCATACCGATCTCTGACTACTCAGTGTTTTTTAGTCTCTCACCATTTGAAAAAATATTTTGCTTTTCTGTGTTTCTGCCAGAGTGAATGACTTGATGTTTCTCCACAATATTTTCTATTTGTGATGTTCTCACCCATTCAGTTAGCCTGTCTTTAATCTCCTTGAAGTGTGTCTGCATCCAACTGACAGCTAGCTTTCTGTCATCACAAACTTGGATGTTCCTTCACCCTACTAGACATAGCATTCTAACCTGAAAATTGTCTGTTATTGCCACTACTGTGTTTTTCCTCTGTTAACCAGCCAGTGACTCATATTTTCTACCTTGTCAAAGGCCTTCTGAAGTACAAATACATGATATCTACTCATGCTATCTTACAATGCTGATTACAACCTCAAACTCTTTAACATTTGTCAAATGTGATTTCTCTTTCATCGCTCCACATTGACTGTGCTCAATCTATTATTATTTCTAAGAACCTTGTTGCCATTTCCTTAATAATAGTTCCTAGCAGTTGCCCTCTTACTGACATAAGGCTAACTCCTCCTTAGCTTTCCTCTCTTCCTCCTTTCAATAGTGGGGTTACGTTTCCTACCTCACATCCTGTGGAAACTGTTCTACAATTTGTGAAATTTTGGGAAATGACAACCAAAGCATCCACTATCTCTGCATCCTTCACTTCTAAATCTTGGGATGCAGGTCGTCAGGCCCTAGGAATTTATTGATTTCCAGTCCCATCAATTTCTTCAATACTGTACAAGTACAGTATGTTTTTAGTAATAATTCTGTTTACCTCTCCATTCTGTCCAGAACAGAAGGGTGCCAGAGAGAGGAATAAAGCTTTGAATGGGGTATAGAGTTTGTGAAGGGGAACAAAGAAATGCCTTTCATCTTCCTAATATTATTTTCAAGAAAGTTTTGATCAGCTAGTACTGTGTGTTTGAGACTGATTTAGAGAGAGGGGAGGAGTCAAAGAGTTCATGGTTAGGTAGAAACACAAAGTACTGAAAGTACTCAGGAGGTGAGGGAGAATCTGTGGAGAGAGAAATGATTAATGTTTCAGCTTGATGAGTTGGGCATTGTCGACATATGTGGATACAGTTTTTGGATGATGTTGCCAAGGTTCAGAATGTAATCAAGAAATAGGAGGGAGCTACTGAGGTCGTAGTGGAAAACAATTGTGGGATTTGGGAAGAAAGGTTTTTAACAGATTATTCTTGGGCTAGAGCTGAATAGATAAAAAATAGAATCAGGCAAGTGGTCCCATGCAATTGGATGATGGAGAAGAGGCCTTGGACCTGGGTAGTGTAATCATTGGTGTCAAAGGCTCCGACACGTTGACGATGAAGGACTGTAGGTGTAGATCCCCTTTGTCCCAGTCACAAGGTGTCAGTAGTGACTTTCAGATGTTCCTCTACTGCAGCTAGAGTGGGAAAATAATTAAAAGGATAAGTTGGGATGAAGTAGGCCCAGGATGGGAGGCTCCAACACATTCAAGGATTTTGAAGGGGAAGAGTTAGAACTGGGGTGGTAGTTTGCAAGGACTTATGTAGTTGGGAATTGTTTTATTTTTAACAGAATGATGATAGCGGATTTCAAGGAAACAGGGAATGGTCTCTGAGGAAAGAACTGCTAACAAGAACAGGTGCCCTGGGAGCCAGGTGGGAAGTTTAGTTGTCAGCACGTTTAACAGAATAATGTCAAATGAGCAAGAGGTGAGTCTTGTGGATAAGATGGGCTTAGAAAGCTTACGTAACGAAGATGGAAGAGATATTGGTGAAAGCTGCAAGTTCAGGACTAGAGTAGGGAGCAACTTTGTGAGTTTTTCCCAGTGGAAGAGAAAGTTTAAAAAGAACAATACCTTGTAAGATGACAATTTTAAATCCCGTTTTGGAGAGAACATGAACGTTTGTGTGTTGGCTAGTGATTCAATAGCTTGTTATATGGTAATATACTTTAAAACAAATGTTGTACTATTTGGAAAACTTTGCAGTATTTGGTTGGAAGGCACACTAAAGCCACATTTACCATGTCAGATTAGTTCATGAAGATCATTCTGGGTCATCAACTTCAAAGGTTGGTTTAGAACAACATAAAAAGTCCATTTTGAGGTTAAACATTACTTAGTTAAATGTCCTTTCCTCAGGACGTTATTGTGTAGGGAACAGAGTGTTGTCGTCTGGAACAATGTTTGACCAACGTTGCCAACTCTTGAGGAACTCCATGTGTACTGTTTAGTGCATGAAGTGACTGCTTCTCAGAATCAGAATGATTCCAGCAAGACAGGAGTTATTCAGCCCATTGAGTCTACATTGGTTGTGTGCAGGAGTAATCTAGCTGGTGCCACTCCCCCTCTCTTTCCCCATTGCCCTCAAATTCTTCCCATTCCAGTTCTAATCCAGCTCCTTTTTGAACACTACAGTTGAATCTGCCTCCACTACCATCTCTGGCAATGCATTCCAGACCCTAACCACTCACTGTGTTAAAATGTTTTTCCTCATATCACTTGTAACCAATCACCTCATTCCTAGTCATCCATCTGTCTGCCAATGGAAAGAGATTGTCCTATATTTATTTTGTCTATACCCTTCATAATTTTAAATATCTCTATCATAATTCCTCAGCGTCCTAGGTTTTAAGAAGAACAATGCTTCTCCGGTTTTTCCACATAACTAAAATCTTTCATCCCTGGAATCATTTTAGTAAGTCTCCTCTGCACCTTCTCTAAAACCCCTACCTCTTTCCTAACATGTGGCACCCACAACAGTATTCCAGTGATTGCCAAAAATAGTATTTTAAAAGCTCATCATAACTTCCTTGCCCTGGTACTTTATTCCTCTATTTATAAAACTCCATATTCTGTAAACATTTTTTAACCACACTCTTTATCTATGCTGCTTCTTATTATGAACAAAGCACACATAGCCCAGATCTTTCTGTTCTTGTATCATTTAGATTTGTGCTCTTTCTATTATATTGCTTCTTATTATACTTAACAAAATGTCACATGTTTCTCAGCATTAATTTTCACCAGGCACCTATCTGCCTATTCCTATAGCCTGTCCATATCTCATGGAAATCCATTTTGTCCTCCTCATTTTTTTCTGAGCCTCTAAGTTTTGTGTCATCTGGATATTTGGAAATTGTGCCATCTAAGCACAGGTCTATGTCATTAATAGACAATAAGAAAAGCTGTGGTCCTGGCACTGATCTCTGGGGAACTCCACTGTACACTTCCATCCATTTGAAAACAATTTTTCACCACTACCATCTGTTTCCTGTTACATAGCCAATTTTCCATCCATGCTGCTACTGACTCTTTTATTTCCATGGGTTTCAATTTTGATGATAAACCTATTAAGTGGCACAATGTGTCTCTTGAAAGTCTGTATTCACAAGATCCACTCATTTCTCTCATCAACTTTCTCTGTTATTTCATCAATTAACTATCAAGTTGTATACAATTTGCTGTTAACAAATTCATTTAATGGGTTTCTCCATTTAATCTCCATTTGCCCAAATCACTGCTGTTCTGTGCCTGATTATTGTTGCCATAATGTTACCTGCTACCAAGCATAAATAGACTAATCCATAGATAATGTGTTTATCCCTACATCCTTTTTTTAACAAGGGTGTCACATTAGCAATTTTTTAGTCCTAGGGCACCACCCTGAATCTCTAGACATTTAGTAGCCAGGTCTGGTGCCATTTCCTCCCTTACTTCCCATGAACCAGGTGATTTATCCAGTTGAGGTGCAACCAACCTTTCTAATTTATCAATTTTAGCCCATGCAAAGTCTCAACTAATCTTCCTTTGTTAAGTCACCAGTTTGTGATTAATTAATGGCATGACATATTTTCTGCAACGTGGATAAACCAAGTAGCTTCATTGTTGCATGAGAAATTGGATGTTCCACCCGAACTTTTCAGGGAGAATGCATTGTGTGGTATAATGACGAATGGTATAAGTTGGCATTAGCTCTCAGTAATACAAAAGTTGGCCTGTGCCCACAGGCTTAGGAAAGAAAACTTAAATGTGTTTGACCACAGTTGTAAATAGTTTTTCTTCCTGGGATTTGGATGTGGCTAGAAAGCCCAACTTTTATTGTTTGTTCTTAATTGTCCTTGAGAACCACTGGAGATGCAAGAGACTACAGATGCTAGAACCTGGAGCAAAAAATGAACAGGGAAACTCAGTGGGTCAGGCAGCATCTGTAGAGGGAAACAGATAGTTGATGTTTCCAATCAAGGCCCTTCATCTGAACTGAACGGTAGAGGGCAAATGGCCAGTATAAAGGGGGGAGGGGGGTGGCAAGAACTGGCAAGTGATAGGTGGATCCTGGTAGGAAGAGGGGTTGATTGGCAGATGGAGTCAGGTAGGGGAAGGAAGGGTGGAAATAGTGACTGGGAGGTGATTGGTGGAGGCACCAAAGGACTGCAGATGATGGAATCTGATAGGAAAGGAAGGTAGAGCAAACCTCTGGAAACCACCTTGGGCAGGATTTCAAAAGTGCAGTTAAAGGTAACCACCTTAATATGGATCTGGTCATATATCATCTAGACTGGCTAAAGCTGACAGATTTCCTTCTCTGGAAGATGCTGGATATCTTTTAGAGAAGGAAAGCCTATCTGATAAGTTGTAACAGTGATCTTGTTCTTGAGTGGGCACTGTTATTGATGCTAACACTGGAGAGGAAGCAACTAATCCTTGACCCTGAGGCAGTGTCAAAGATAGAAGGTAATGTTTTGTTACATATTAAGTAATTAGATATTTAGAGGATACAGTAGCATAGTGGTTTTTACTGGGCTGTCATCCAAAAGACAGGACTGTTTCTTAGAATGTTAGTTTAAATCACACCATGGTAGTTAAGTTAAATGAATCCTGGGATAAAATGTTGTCTCAGTAATGTGGGGCATAAAACAATGTGGTTGTCATCGAGCCTTTCAGATTCACTAATATGCTTCAGGGAAAGAAATCTGCCATCCTCATCTGATTTTGCCTATATCTGACATCAGATGCAATGTCCTGGGGGGTGGGAGTGATTAACTGGATTAAAATTCCACAGCCACACATGGTAGGATTTGAGTTTGTTCCTCTCCATTTCCTAGAATTGTTCTGCATGTGTCGATATTTTCAGGATAGAGGGGTTCATCAAATCAGGCACCAAATTATATGATACTGATGAGTGGATTTATGGTGAAATTGCTTATACTAAACCATAGGACATGTTTCGAGATGGTGGGAGTGGTGCACCATTTAGCCACAATATTCTGTAGCTAAAGGTAAATTATTTTATCAGCCTGGAAATGGGCACATTCTAAGGTGACGGAAGTTTGCTGATTAAATGGTGTATTGTGGAGTCACTGACTCTTAAGCACAAAAGGCATCATGAAGTGAATATCATTATCTATAAGACTATAAGAAGAGTGACAAGAGAGACTATTATGCAGAGGGAGACTCTCTGCCAGAAATTGTATCCTTAACCTTTTCTTTAAAAAAATGGGTAAGTACTTCCAAAATAAATTTAAAGGGCTGAAGCGTATGCTTCGTTGTGCTACAACTGATGCAATAGTCTGAATGGTTTACTGTGTTTATGATATTTTGTGGACCATGTCTGAAAGTGATGGTGTTTCCTGAAAACCACTTAAGCATTCCTTTATGGGATTAATCCATTGTGACATTATTGCCTCATAGGCACATGCTCACCCAGAACCCCAGCTGGTTTGACAGGTATATTTTTTAAACAAAAACAAATCTTTATTGGTTTAAGTATAATGACCTTTGGATTTTTAAAATTTTGTTATTAAGCATCTAAAAATCATCAGGCTGAGCTCCAAGTATCCAACAGAATAATCGAAGGACAAAAATCTTTGAGATGCAATCTTATTTTACAGCTCACAGCAGTTTTTTTTGTTTATATTATGTTTCCTTGGTGAATATTTCTTTTCTACCTGCCTTTTTTGTCCATAGAATAACGTTGGCCAAGTTCTACCTCAGGGTTACTTATACTCTTTGAACTTCTGTAATTTGGTTCCTAAAACCTACACAGCTCCATTTTAATGCTATCATTTAACTTTTTAATTTTGAGTTTCATAGGGGATATTGATTCAAAAAAGCTGCCTTTCATTGCACTTCCCAATATTCTTCTGTTTTTGTTCTAAAGGTAAAGTAACTAACCAATCATCTGGTGTAACAGAAATGATATTGTCCAGGGCCAGTGCAAAACACTTGGACACGATTAATTAATAGGTACTTTGTATAATCCGAATTTTGTTTGTTGTTTTGAGAATTACTACATTTCTGTTTATATTCCAGTTTCTGCGAGTAACAAAGCGTTTCCTGCCTCACGTTGCGCACTTGTGTCTGATCAGCACATTCCTGGAAGATGGGATTCGCATGTGGTTCCAATGGAGTGATCAGCGGGATTACATCAGCACCAGCTGGCACTGTGGGGCCTTCTTTGGCACTCTGTTTGTTTTGGTTAACATGATCGGGCAGCTTGGTGAGTCATTATGATGGTAGTGAGAAGTTCACGGCATGCTCAACTGTGTGCAATTTGGTCTTATCAGGTGATGGCTGTATTCTATATTTGGCTTTAAACTGGATCAGGCATTCAGGTCCAAAAGTATTATACAGGCTCTTGTTTGGAATTGTATTACCTCACGGTACCTTTGCTTACTCACAGGATGTGGATGCCACTGGCAAAGCCAACATTGATTGCCATCTACAATTGGCCTTGTGCTGATAGTGGTGAGCCACTGCCTTGCACCTATTGTAGTGAGTGCAGTGAAGGTGCTCCTAATAGTGTGTAGTAGTTTTGATAGAACTGAACGTATTGCTGGGCAAAGTTCATGGAGCTGTTTGGGGTCAACCACATTGCTTTGAATCTGGAATTGCATAAAGGCCAGACTAGGCAAGGATTGCAAATCTCCCTTCCTAAAGAGCATTAATTAGGACAGTCTGGTTTCATGACAGTTACTGATCCTAGTCTTAACTCCAGATTTAAATTACCCAGCTGCCATGGTGAGACTTGATCTCATGTCTCCATGCCTTTGCATCACGTCCAGTAAGAATACAGCTTTGCCACTATCTCCACTGAGTTTGAGGAAAGGGGTTGGACCATTTCTTCCCCCATCCATCTCCTCCCTGCCTGCACCTCTTTTGAGTTTACTCAACCACATCATTTGTTCACAGTTTACCTGTAATGCCGATCAATTTCCCTTTTTCCCCATAGTGCCCTTGAAGCTATTACTGAAAAAAGACCTTTATATCTATCTTGAAATTTTCCATTGACCTGGCACTTACCTGACCCACATATGGATCAACGGGTTCTTGCTGAAATGACTGTTCAGTGTGTACAAATCTAACCAACGTTGTCCAGCAATAAAACAATTATGTGCATCAGTTGAAAGTGCAGTCCTGTTCTTTCACTGGCATAGCAACCGACAAAGCTTTTGGTTAGCAATCAGAAGATACCGTAGCTTAATGTAGTGTCCTAATAGGATCAACTAACTTAATGCAGACTAAAGAACTGAAGCATATATCTTTCTCATCTGTGTGCCTCAGTAATGCAGTAGGTGGTGAATTTTCCTAGGAAGTGGTTTTGTGTGACACTGAAATCAGCTTTATAGATTTTGCATCTCCCAGTTTTCTTAGCTAAATAATGAATGGAGGTGGGGAGGAAGTCAGTTGTCTTGAATCAGCCAAGCATTAAATTTATTTTGTCAGAAAACAGTTTGTTACAAGGAGAAAAGAATATAATAGATAGGAGACAAGGAAGTGTTTATGAAGATAACAGCAGATATCTTCACATAAACCATCCAACATTTGGTCTAATTGGGGGAAGGGAGCTCTGAGCAGAAACACAGAGATAAACAAATTAGGAAAGGGCCACTAAAAGGTAGGTGACAAGGTCTGTTTTATGAGAGAATTCTGAAAGGCAAAATAACTAAAGAACAATCACAGAAAAGAGGAATAGAGTGATGTTAAAGGTGGTTTGTAGAAATAGATAGCTGGAGAAGATAGCTTGAGGACATTTGGAAACTGAGGAAATGTCAATTAGCTGAGGTTCAGGGAATAGAAGGATTTTGAGAAGAGCCAATGTGCATGCAGAGCAGGGTATATGCAAGAATGTTTGAGCTGAGAGTTTGTGTTAAGCTTGGGAAGCTGGTGGGAATGGTTTTCAAGTGAAGACTTGAGGTGATTAAAGAGCAGGAGACCAGCAGTGCAGTCATGGTAAGGAGTATTAGACATCTAAAAGTAGGTCATCTTGATGTTGCAGAGGATGTGGGTTTTGAAGCTCGTCATCAAGCAAGATAGTTGCTGGAGGTTTATTGTTAGAGGAGCCATGGAAGTCTAAGTGAATTGTAACATGAAGGACAGCATTGGAGAAGAGTCAAAGCGTTAGGAGCAGTGGTGGAGAGGTTGGGATTCAGGCTTGTGATGTTGCAAAGATCAAAGATGGCAATTACTTCCATAAAAACGATGCAGCTGACTATTGAAGAGCCAGAGCTATGGATCTAACCTAAGGGGTGACTAGAAAGTTGTACTAGGAGAAAGTCCAAGACATTGAGAAACTGGGGAAGTCCAAAAAGAGCATTTAGTTTCAACAACATTGAAATAAAATAAATTTTTGAATTTCCAGGAATTGATGTTGAGCATGAGGCATGCAGTATTTTAAGCGCAGAGACAGGCCAGTTGTAATAACTGATCTAGGGTTTTAATTATGCTCCACAAGAGCGTACAACACCTAACTTAATAGGACCCTATCACCATCTACCCCTCTGCATGGAGTACAGGCTTTTCTCTTGAAATCTACACCTTTTCGAGCTGCAGTCCTACATTGCCCTCCAGAATGCCACCATTGTCCCCAGATTATCACCCTTGTTTATCCTCCCACTCCTCTGCCCACTTTTTTTTGTGGGGTATTTCCATGCTTCTCCTTGCCTTCCCCCACTTGACTCTTTCACTTCTTGGTACCACTCCCCCACATTGGTGAATGACCTTTTTTAACCCTGCTTTTATTTAAATATGTGTGTTGCACCTTTTTTCTTCTGAACTTTTTAAAATGGTTTCCCACTTCAGTCTCGATAAGCTTGGAAATTTGTTTCTCAAGTTTGCAATCAAATTGTGGGAATTCTTCTTTCATCTAATTTGGGCAAGCAACAGTATAAAGGTGTAGGTTATTAAAATATTAACGGAAACTGTTTATTTAAGAGTGGTTAAAAATAATCTATACTGATGCCTAAATGGAATGCTGTCTGCAGGCCAGGAGAGTGGCATTTAAATACACAGAAGCAGAACCACCCATTGCAGCGTGTTCTTGAAGGTGATGTGAAAACTACATCATACTTGCAGCTGTGTATTCAGTTTTATACTATAGTCTTGTGCTAATTGTTTCTTTAGCTTGGAAAGATTCTTGCTTAGAGAAACTTTAGTAAAAGTCCCTGGTATAAACAAATACAAGTTGCCACACTAATTCTGTATGGAAGATGTTGTATAGCGATATCTGCTATGATGTAATGTGGGAGGAATTTTTAACCTTCACCTTATCATCTTTGTCATTATTATCTTTCACTTTGATTTCATGTTGCTAATGTAGGTAACTTTAAAGATGGTTGTAAAGTGTACATTGACATTCTGGTTAATGCTCAGGATTTATTCCCAGGGACGAGTGTGCTAGTGGAATTGGTGCTAAAATGGCTCATTAAAGCATTTATAAATGCAGTGTTGTGCTGGAAACCTGGTGCAAAGCCCTGCCCTCCCTACTGCTGCACACTGCTGTGCCAAGGAATTTGTTTGAGGTCTAAACCTTCTGCTGGCCTTGGTCAGTGCAGTGTAAGCCACTGAGGCAATGTGCATTAGCTGCCAGTGTTGGATGGGATGAGTGCTGTGATGCAAGCTGCTGTCTCCCCTTCTCTTTGTTTGGCCACACAGTTCTCCCAACCCAGGGATCTCTCTAACAGGCTTGAAGTCCAGTAACCATCCCTGAGTCTCGCACCTTGGCATTGTGTGGCTACGCTGTCCGTGTCAGCCTGCGTAACACCAGCATTCACTGGCAGCCATTGCTCATTGTTTCAGTGGTTCAATCATGCAGCAATGAGATCACCATTTCATTGCTTTGGATGAACCAGTGAATGGTTGGGGCTCATTACCAAGTTCCCTGTTCACCAATACATGTGTGAGCGAATTTTTTTTTAACATGGGGTTGCATACCTGTACATGACCCCACTCTCATAACAGCGCTCTGCAAGGTAGCACTGAATATAGTACTTACTTATTGGTTGTGTTGGGCAGTTCATTTTCATTATTATTAATGAATAGTTCTCAAGGTATCAATAGTTTTATTTCTCTAAGTGTTGTCACCTACAGTCTTGGCTACAGGAGAAAATTGGAAAGATCTAAAGTTACACTTAATTATTAAGATTTAATAATTTTGGTAATAAAGACCTTATTTTGCTCCCAGATGCCACCTAATTTTAGCAATTACTCCAATGTAAGTATTTTGTACAATCATTTAATTCAGTAGCTTTAGCTTGGTAGGCTGAGTGGTTCACGAGTCAAAACATAACCCCTTTCTATGCCTCTCTAAACCAGCTACACAAGAATTTAATGAGAAAGTTGGGAACTAGAGAGACACCAGGTATTGTTTGCTCAGCAGATTTTCCCATGGAAGACTTGCACTTGTAAGTTCAGAAAATGTGGTGCAAGTCAGCAGTAACCGAATCTGGAAAGTCCCCCATGATACACAAGTTAAAGCTCTACAGTTTACCATCACAGAATATTTCTATGCTCACTGCTACATGTCCATTAAAAACACCATTCCCTACAGATTTTCTAGAGGATTATCCAGAACTAAATTTGTAGAACACCACAGTGTAGAGTAACTGTGACTAGTCTCACCCTTCAATATGGCCTGGTTCAACACAAAAAAATACTGGCGGAACTCAACAGGTCAGTCAGCATTTATGGAGGGAAATGAACAGTTGATGTTTCAGGCCGAGACCTTTCATCGGGACTAGAAAGAGGGCAGAAGCCAGAATAAGAGGAT
>JAUZTB010000078.1:12902968-12917053 GCA_034780895.1 Rhynchobatus australiae
GCTGAATGGTCTGCATAGCTGATGCTTTTTAAAGATTTGCCTTTTTAATTTTCTGCTTCTTCCCACTTCTTGTGTCTCTTTCTCTCTGGTAGACAATGAATGTCCAGAATAAAAAAATGTTATTCAGATACATATTGCATCTTTATCAACAGAGTCAATGTGTCACTTTTGGTCACAGTGTTTTAACAGCCTAGCAATATGCCTTATTCTGTCATGATTGTCTATTAAGCTCTCTGATAAATCTAATAGAGGTTATTTCACAGACCTTATCTATTCTAACTATGCCCTTCATAATTTTATGAACCTCTATAAGATTTATATCACTCTATGTACCAGTGAGTATAAACACAGCCTATCCAATCTCTCATAACTGCAGTCCTCCATTCTGGGCAACATCCCAGTGAATCCCCTCTGCACTCTCTATTGCTGTCACAACTTTCTTGTAGTATGGCAACCAGAACTATACATAATACTCTAAGTGAAACCTAACCAATGTTTTGTACAGCTGCAACATGACATTCCAACTCCTATACTCAATGCCTTCGCCTATGAAGGCAAGCATTCCATATGCCTTCTTCACCACCCTATCCACCTGCCTTGCCATTTTCAGCAAATTATGGACTTGAACCCCAAGGTCCCCCTACACATCAATGCTCCTAAAGTCCCTGCCAATTACTCCAAATGTGCTACCAGAATTTGACTCCCCACAGTGAATTACTTCACACTCGTCTGGATTAAATTCTTTCTGCCACTGCTCTGTCCAACTTTTTGGCTGGTCTGTGTCCTGCTGTTTCCTTAGACAACCTTCTTTGATATCTACAACTCTGCCCTCTCCTAAAGGTGTCAACTCTCTAGAGTATATTTCCCTCTCCTGGCTACACCAAAAATTCCACTCATTCAGTGCGATGATTCCAAACATCTCCCAGCTATTATGTCCAGAGTGCCCGAAATCCACCATAATTATGACCAGTGAAGATACCTTTCACCTCTCTGCCAGTTTTAAAAAAAATGGGACTAATTTGATGGAAAACTATCAGGAAATACAGGGCTAATTAACCATATGTGCAATTAGATGGTGGGCGGATAGAGTGTAGGAGATTCAGCAAGTAGCCAATAAGCATGATGTGCGTAGTGTTTTCAGTACTAAAGACTATCCCTATCCACAGGCCATTTCCCAGGGTCCCACTCTGCTGCTGGCTGAGAATAATGGTGAGCTTATCAAGAACAGAGGCAATCAGCTCTCACTGGAAGGAGAACCTCAAAGAACTCCTCAACCATGACTTCATCCCACTGTACACTTTCTGGTTCAGTTTTGCCATCACCCCAGACAGAGTAGTTGGGAAAAATCATACATCAACAGAGAAACAGCAAGGCCTCAGGAGCAGATACTACCCATGCTGAACTTCTGACTTGCACTCATAGCCTCACAAGGATATATCAGGGGACCTTGGGGTCATCATTATTGTAACCAATCTGATGGCTCCCTGCTGTTTGTCATCAAAGTCATTGCAAGCAACCTCTTCAAACATCCCCTGTCCTTGTGGGCAAAGAGCTGCTCCCCAAATTACCAGGTAAGTTCTATTCATCAAGAGGTACAATGGGCATGATGTTCACCACATAAAATGCATGGGGCAGCATCAACCACCATATGAGGCCTTTTTTTTCAACCTTAATCAAGTTTGGCTGACCCCAGAAATTCATCTCTTTTCTACACATGCCACATGATGACATACAGCTCACAATTTTACCCAGTGGATCCACTGGATGGCCATTCTTAGTGTAGACTGGGGTCCAGCAAGGCTCCATCTTCATTTCTGTTCAATCTCTCATTTCTATATTGCACCTCCCCTTCATAAAACTTCTCACTGAAGCCAGTCGACAGGACAAATGGGGAAACTGTTCAGCCTCTGCCTCCTCTCCAGTCTAGAATCAAGTTTACTCCAGGCTCAGTTGCTGAGATGCAATCAAGTCACAGTTATACAGCATGCGAGCAGGTACTTCAGCCCAACTTGTCCATGCTGACCAAGGTGTCTATCCGAGCTAGTCCCACTTGCATTTAGCCTATATCCCTCTACACTTTTTCTACCCATGTACCTGTCCAAATGACTTTTAAACATTGTAATTGTACCCACTTCTACAGCTTCCTCCAGCAGGTTGCTTCATATACCCACCATCCTCTGTGTGAAAACGTTGCTCCTTAGGTCTCTTTTAAATCTTTTCCGTCACAGAAGATGCTTGTATTTCTACACATTTAGTGGCTGAACTCCAAGGCACCACTGAGTTTTTCACCAAAAGGAATAAATGGCCCTTTAATCGAACAATTACAAAACAAATGACCTGTTGAATGATGCTAGTTCCCAACTGTAAAGGTCAGTGACAAGAACCCAGATAATACACACCACTCTCCTTATCTTGGTGAAAGTAGGCATTGACGGTGAAATTCCCTGGCACCTCTCTTGCACCAGCACTGTCTTTGAGAGTCTGGCACTAAGTGGTTGATGACTGCGACTCTCACCCGGCACTAAGCCCATGGTCTACCAAGCAACAATGATATCCAACCTCATGTTTGCTTCTGAGGTGAACTATCTATAGTAGGCACCTCAAAGCACTGGAGAGATACCACTAAAGCTAGTCTCCATTAAATTGTCCAAATCTGCTGGCAAACCAATCTGGTGTGGTCTCCCTGGTCAACAATTGAATTATTGAGGCCCTAATTACACTCTACCAGTTCCAGTGGATGAACATGTTGTTCACAAGCTGACACCAGACTCCCAAAATAAGCTCTCCAATAAGATACACCATAGTAGTAGATTACCAGATGGATGGAAGGAGGAGGGGGTTGATTCACAGAAAAATATAACATCCCTACTGACACATGGGAACTCTGGTCAGTTGGGCTGATTTGCCTGTTTCTGTGCTGTATGATTCTATGGCTGTTCAAAGTAGAGCAAGAGCATCTGGAAGGTACTGAGAATCACAGATCTCTTTGTTGGGAGCACTGGGAAGACTGGTGATAATGGCAGGAGTACAACATCTCCCATGCTGCCCACCCACTTGCTCTGTCAAGCACTTCCTGCCCTACCTATGGCAGAATTTGTGGGTCCCATAGACTGGAGTGGGCTCCATCCTCGAACCAGAGGGCCTGCCTAAGGAGGAAAATATTTGGTTTTATAGGAAGGTTATGAATGTTGAATTGTTATTTTTGGATGTGTTACACAGCCACGTGTCTGAGGAAACGCTGAAGTTGCTATTTGTGTTTGGATCAAGGCAGTTTGTGGTGACTAATCAGTGACTTCAGCCTCTCTAGCTACTTGGCAGTGTTTGCA
This sequence comes from Rhynchobatus australiae, assembly GCA_034780895.1. Taxonomy (NCBI): domain Eukaryota; kingdom Metazoa; phylum Chordata; class Chondrichthyes; order Rhinopristiformes; family Rhynchobatidae; genus Rhynchobatus; species Rhynchobatus australiae. Next base: position 12,906,295 of record JAUZTB010000078.1, read on the forward strand.
AGTAATTCCTCAAGTAAAATCTAACCCCTCAAACCTGGTCTCCATGTCTCCATGTCCCCATCCACCAGCTTCATCACTCATCACCCACCCAGCTCACTGCCTTCTCCTTTGCCACAACCTACACTGGGCCTATTCTCTGTATCTGCCAGAGCAGGAGAGTTTGTAATGGCTGGAAGTGGCCTGTGATAAGTGCTTGTGCCCTAATGGGGGACCATATACTGACTGGATCCTGGTGCTGAGGTCAAGAAGAATAAAACCTTTCTTTGTGGTCTATGCTAGTGAGATTCTGGATATCAGCAGGCAAAGTCTATCACATGACTGCCGATGAAGGGTGTTGGAGGCCAAGTCAGGCCCAACCAATCAGGGAGTGGTTTTCAGTGAAGCTGGTGTTGATTATTTGGTTGGTGAAGTCAAGTTGCAAGTGAAGCTTCACCTGCAGAGACTTGGTAAATAAGACACAAGAGAGACTGCAGATGCTGGAAATCTGGAGCAACACACAAAAAATGCTGGAGGAACTTAGCAGATCAGGCATCATCTATGGAAGAAAATAAACGGTCATAAATAAGATTAGATGGAACCTGAATATTCAGAAACATTGTGATTGCAGCATTGTGGTTGGACAGGGCTGACAGTAGGCTCCTTGGGATCTGCTACAGCCAATGATGGGCAGCAGAGGGTGTAATTCTGGGGTAGCAGAGGCTTGTCCTTCTGTCCATACTCCACACCATAGCCAGGTAAGCAAGAAACGGACAGGAGAGCCACCTTTTATGGGGTGTAGCTCAGAGTCCAGCTGGCCCGTGCAACCTGACTCGCATGGATAGATGCCTGATGCAGCAGGACACATGCAGGAGCCACCTTCCCTGTGCTATGGAATCTAATGGCAAGAGCTTGTGTCCTCACTTTACCCTAGCCTCCCCATCCACACCACAAAGGTGCAGCAGTCAATGCTGCAACCTCACTGTTCCAGTGACCCAGGTTCAGTCCTGACCTTGGATGCCAGACGTGTAGAGATGGCACACACTCCCTGTAACTGTACGAGTTTTCCCTCTGGGTGCTCTAGTTTCCTCCCACATGCTAAAGATGTGCTGTTTGGTAGGTCAATTGGCCATTGTAAATTACTCCTGGTGTTGGTGGGTAGCAGGAGGAGTGGAGTGGAGATCTTGGTCATGTGAGAGAAAATAGATTACAGGAAATGGGATTGCTGTAGACCCGGCATGGACTCAATAGGCCGCATGGCCTCCGACAGCATTAAAAGTGATGAAATATTGTGGAATGTTGGTGTAGTGTTTATTAGTTGCAGTTAATAATCAGCCTTTTGTTGACCATGCAGGTGATGGAGAACCACAATGGCAGCTCTACGTGAAGTTCACACTCTAGAGTTGTATCCAAGCTGCAACCCTTGTGTCTCTGGCTGACAGTGGGCTTATAACTCAGGACCCATTATGCCCTCGAGAGAATCAACTACCTACAGCTGCCAGAGACTTCTGTAGAAATGGTTGAGGATCATACACCGTGCATGATGCCCGTGGGCTCCTTCAGTAATTACTATGACAAGAACTTAACCAGATTTTATTATAACCTAACTGGTAAGCTTCAGGACCCCAAGTACAAGTTGCAGGACCTGAGTGTTGTGTCTGTTATCTTCATCATTCTGTGCTCCTTCATTGTCCTTGAAAACCTGCTGGTCCTCGTGGCCATCTGTAGATATAAAAAGTTCCACTCGGCCATGTTCTATTTCATCGGTAACTTGGCGCTGTCGGACCTGTTCGCTGGCCTCGCTTACATCTTCAACCTTGTATTTTCTGGTGGCCGGACCATGACGTTGACCCCACTGCAGTGGTTTTTCCGAGAGGGCACTATGTTCATTGCGCTGGCAGCCTCAGTCCTCAGTCTCCTGGCCATTGCCATTGAGAGGCATGCTGCCATTGTGAAGGTCAAACTGTACAGCAGCGACAAGAACAGTCGAATGTGCCTGCTCATTGGAAGCTGTTGGATTGCCTCTGTGCTGTTGGGTGGGTTGCCCATCATGGGCTGGAACTGCATGTGTCATCGGAATGGTTGCTCCACTGTGCTCCCTCTCTTCTCCAAGAACTACATCTTATTCTGTATCACCATCCTCAGCATCATCCTTCTGTCCATCGTCATCCTGTACGTGCGGATTTACCTGATTGTGCGATCTAGCCACTGTGAAACGGCCGCCCCACAGACCTTGGCCTTGTTGAAGACCGTGACCATCGTCCTTGGAGTGTTCATTGTTTGCTGGGCGCCCACCTTCATCATCTTGCTGCTGGACTTTGCCTATGAGGGGAGTGACTGCAAGATCCTGTACAAAGCAGAGTATTTTCTGGGCTTTGCCACCCTCAACTCTGCCATGAACCCCATCATTTACACCCTGAGGAGCAGGGACATGCGCAGGGCATTCCTGCATGTTCTCTGCTGCTGCTCGATGATGGACAAAAAGGCACGGATGGACTCTTGCTTCCCCATGCTTCGCCACCCGAGTACCTTGGATCGGTCTTACCATAAACACGAGGCGCTAGACTCGCCAATGATGCCAGAATGTACAACCTTTGTGTGATGCCTGTGGTTCACAAGGACCAGGTGGTGAGGATCAAGGTCACAGGCACAGTCAATACATGCATTCCACACACTAGCTCCTCACACGTGGCCTTAGTCAATCCCCACACCACCTATCTCTCCAGTATGGGGGAATGAGTTGGATATGACACCCAATCTGACCATATCAGCTGACCAGTGGCATTTATGTTTTGTTGCCATGGAACCCATGTGCCACCAGCCAAACAAAAGGAAATAACCTTGCCAAAGGACATCCTGTTCAGCCTCACCAGGAATAACGGGATCCAAGGGTGTGCCGAGACTGTGAATCATGACCAGAGCAATTCTTGGAATGTATTTCACCAACTGTAATGACTGGCATTGCTTGACTGCAGCCTCTTGAAGCTCTGTCATCTTAACCAATGGGTCAGAGGTCATTAGGAGGCCACACATGTTAATGGTGTGTTGCAGAAGGGAGGAAAGAAAATGTTTTGCAGGGGAAGGTACCAAAAACACATACCATTCAAACAGGCCTATCATCTCTCATCCCACATTCTACCCATCCCTGATGTTACACCGAGTCCCAGTACATGGCCCCTGACCCTGGCAGAAGCTTACCCTCCATCCAAATAGAGTCCCTGACTCTGAGAACACACCCCATCCCTGATCCATAGTAAATGCCCATGCAAGCCCCCACTCCCAGTACCCAGTGCTTGATGGGTTATATTAGCATGTCCTGGGTGATCCTTAAAGCAGTACAGCTGTATAATTGTTAGCCCAGTGCATTATAAATGGACAATGGCAGTCTTTATTGCTGGGCCTAAGTTCTGGAACTCCCTATCCAGTGGCACCATGGCAACTTGTTTACCAAACAGACTGCGGCAGTTCTTAAAGGTGACTCATTCCTGCCGCAGTCTGTTTGGTAAACAAGTTGAGGGCAATTAGAGATGGGTAATAAATGCCAACAACATCCACATCCCATAAAAATTAATGAATAAACTACCCCGTGAGAAAGGTTTGGTCAACGAGCTAAACCTTTGTGAGACTATCGCCTTGGCAACAGAAGAATGGCTGATGCATTGAATTAGATCTGAGATATGTGAAGTTCAAAGATGTGTTACTGCTGCTCATCACTGCTTTAACATTCATGTTCAGTTCTATTTTAAATGCTACACATGCCACTTAGAAAAGTGTTTGTTTTCACAATTCTTTGTGTTAGCCACAATGTGCTGCTTCTTGCATCTGTCCCTCTCCCTTGCACTCGCACTGTAATGGTGTCTCCAACTGAACATTTATTTTATTATCAGACATTTGGTGATTACTGTCCAGGAGTTCTCACTGTTCGGCCAGACACTGGAGTTGGAAAGAGAGCCATGGGTTATGAGACTCTGGCACAGTCTGCCACCCTCAGCACAGCTCTAAGATTCAGAGATCAGTCTGCACTTGACTCTGTTTAACCCTTTGTGTGGAGTCAGTCCCAGATCAGAGTCTCTATCCTTGAGAGAACCCTGGTCCCAGTGCACGGTGACCCCTTTTCCCCCACCTCCTGTCCCAATGTTGGGGAAACGTGCAGTTTCGCACTGAACATGTTGGAATCTTTTTATTAAAATTATAATTAAATCTGAGTGTAAAAATTGAGCTGTGGCCTCCATTTCCTTGACTGACCAAGGTAGTGGTGGAATCACAGTCGAGTGTTTTAATTAGCCTTCAGGCAAAATCACAGCAGACAGATGGATACCACTTGATGTATTTTCTATAATAATGCCGTTTTGGAGGAATTTAATGAGAATGAATTCGGTGGGTCACTGGACTGCCCCTTACAATGGAGGTGAACCAATAGGTTGTTGTACGTTTCAATGTTTAAGTGGCAACACTACAGCTAAAGGCAGTATTAAATACTGAATGTTTAATGTATCAATGTATAAAATGCCAAATATAGAATAGTAAACGGTACGAAATCCTGCTAAGGGTCTGTTCACTGAAAATTAAATGAATGAAAAATAAACTTTTTCTAAAAAAAAATCTCCGAGCATAGTTTGAGACCCTGTGTTTAACAGCGGCTCCACTAAGAAGCTCAGAATTTGTAGGTTTTCAACATGCCTTTGAGGAGAGGGGAAAAAGTGGAGTCTTACCCTGCAGCTCTAGAGGGACTGAGCTTTGGGTTGAGCTGATTTAACACTGACACTAGTTGTGAGAGGTCCCCTCTGTACTCTGATTTCCATTTCTCTCTTCTTCATGATGATATTGAGCCTGATACCGAATAACCTGAGTGTGTGTCAAAAAGACAGGCGGAATTAATGCAGGGCATGAAAGCTTGTTGCTTAGTGAGCAGCAACAAACAGCTGTGAAATGTGAGTGTCAAAGACTGGCTGATAACATCTTTCAGAGTATAAATAGGCTGAAAATCTAGAGCATAGGTGGGTGCAACATCAGGCATTATCAGTTGCTCCAAGGAAGCAATAAATTTCTAGATCTGATGTCAACCACTATCTTCTTAAATGGTAGAATAGGCTCAATTAACTCTGGTGTTAACACTAACCCTATTCCTTTTGTTCTTATTTCACTTTTTACCAGCTCATTGTTGGAAAGAGAAGAAATTGAGTTTAACTATGCCTTCCTTGTTCTGAGAATGTCACCAGGTCCTGCAGATTTGAGTTTTTGAATTGTGTTGTCAGCTAGAACTATAGCCAGTTGATATGGGAGAATTTTGTGGGATCATAGGGGTGTGTGTTTCCACTTGGTTTAATGTCCTCTCTGAGAGACAGCATTTCCAACAATGCAGCACTTCCTAGCACTACCCTCCCAGTATGGGTACAGAACAGAAAGTGATGTTGAGGCCAAGAGGAGCCAATCAACCTACTGTTCCTGTTTCTTACATTTATCTTCTCTGACAATGCACCATTCCCTCTTTACAGCCCCCTCTATCAGAGCAGCATTCGCTTGCTACTGGACCTTGAGTTTTAACATATCATTTTTAACAAGCCTCTGGAGAGCCTTGACTGGGGCATTGGCCACCGGTTGGCCACAGGGCCCAGTGGGGACTGGTCAGTGGTTGGTCACAGGGCCTGGTGGGGGCTGGTCACTGGTTGGTCACAGGGCCCAGTGGGTTCTGGTCACTAGTTGGACACAGTATCAGGATATAGGGACTACTTGAACACAAGAAGCAGACACTGATCACCAGTAGAACACTTGCCTCGGTGTTGGTTGGAAACCACGCCATATACTGGTCACTGGCTGGATGCACTGCCTGTCACTAATTGAACACAGAGCCGGAACACTGGGGAATGGTTTGCACTAAACTGTTGTAACTACTGTTTAGTTACTTAGTCAGGTTTATAATTTCAGAAAATAGGCATCACAAAAGGTGCAAGGGCTAAAACCAAGTGTTACTGTTTCATAATTAGAGAAAGGGCCATTTAGCATTGAGCTGAAGAGACATATCTTCACTTAGAGGGTGTGTATCTTTGTAATTCTCTATCCTGTAGGGCTGTGGAGGCTCAATCATTGATTGCATTCTAAACAGTTATGCAAATGAATCCCCCTTGTATGTTTTAAACCAGCTAACCTACCTGCCCTGCTTCCATTCAGATTCTTTGAATGTAAATTCCAAGGTTCCTCTGTCCTTAGCTGTTTTTGAACACCTTCCCATGTATTGGTATTCCCTTGCCTTGTTGCACTTCCCCAAAGGCATTAACTCACACTTCTCCAAATTAAATTCCATTTTACCACTTTTTTGCACAATTAACAAAGCTTCCTGGTTGAAAGCTTTTCTCGTCACTTAACCAGATGGCTAAGTTGTGCAGAGCTTTAACACTGTACCAAGAAACTGTTTGACTTGGGCCTGTTGGGGAATCACACTTATCTCAGTTTCCTCTTACCGACAATCTATGGCCCATCTTTTGCAGTCACTTGCTTAATAGCTCTTGCACAGAACTCCTGTGAGTTCACACTTCTGTTTGACATGGTTCTGGGCTGATAAAGCTTGACATTCTTCTAACTCTTGCTCCAAATACTAAATCTTTGTCCTGTTGTATCATAGATGATGTAGTCATTTGAAACAATGTGCTCTTAAGAAGATGAACGAGCTACAACAGCTCTGCATCAGCTCAATATTTGTAAGCTGCCCAGAGGCCAGGGTAGATACAGGACCCAAGACTCAGAGACAGATGGCAGGGATTGTGCAGGACCCAGGGACACAAGGCAGGGACAGGGAAACCCAGGTACAGTGGCTGGATCCAAGAAAGGGAAGGACCAAGAGAGTGGGCCAATTGACAGGTTTCTGGGATGGGAGGCAGTGTCCAGGAAGAGAGGACCAGTGATGGCAGAAAGACTAGACGACATGCCCCAAGGACAAGGTACAGGGCTTAGAGATAAGTGACAGAGTGGGCCCAGCAGGACAAACAAGCCCAGTGATGAGGCCCATGAATAGAAGACAGGACCCAGTGATGGCTGATGCCTGGGCCCCTGTGCATAAGTGCAGTCAAATTTTCTAACAAGTGACTGGATGGTGATCAGAGGTGCAAATTTTATTTTTCCTCAGTGAATTTCGAGCTTGGCCTCATCAGCAGAACAGGCCGGCTAGCAATCAAACCTGGGAATTTCCTGACTCAGTCCCCTGCTTGGGTTCACTGCTGTGTGATCTTTAATTTATTTACAGAGTGATATTACCCTGTTAATGACCTCAAGCAAACAGTTTGGCAGCAGTGTGGCTCCAGACTTGATAAAGGCCTTGATTATGATGTGGCCCAAGTCCCAGCCATATAGGAAATAGTCTGTTAAGATTTCCAGTGAACAGCTATGAGGTAGAGAGGGTGCTGGGTGACTGGGAATGGAACTGGCTGAATAAATATGGAACTGATCACTAAAGCTTGAATATTAAAAGTCTGTACTTGAAGACCCACCAGACTCTGTGAGATCAAACATTGTTTCCATCCACAGAACCTGTTCCTCTGCCTGCCAATCCCACCAGGTTGCTCCAGTCACATGACCAATCCCCTTCTATTCCATTAATGGGAAGAAGTGGGTGGTGCAAATGAACTGGGGCTGTGATCAGAGCCAGTAAGAAATCCAGGGAACTTGGATACTGGGTGTACACATTCCCTGGGGTTCAGGACCATCTCTCAAATATCACTCTCCTTCCACATGTTTGTTCCTTTAAAGTGGGGGGTGGGGGAAGGAAGGGGTGACATGTCAAATGATCTCCTGCTTTGTGAAGTTCTACGTTTAACTCAGCCAGTACACGAGGAAGTCAAAGTCAAGTTAATTATTTGTCCACAGGATGTGTTGACGCTGATAACGCTGCAGTGACAGGTAAATGAACTGATTGATGAACTGTGCACTCTCTAGGGCTCTATTGTAGGATACAGTGATGATTTTCTTCACATTGTCTCCCTCTCTCTCCCCTCCCTCTTCCCTCGTCAGTACTCCCCTTTCTCAAAGCACGTTAATGAATCCATTGAGCTAAAATTATAATCAAAACAGCATTTCCAAGACCTAATTGCATTTCTTTCTCTAGCAACAGACTATGACCCAAGCACCCTGTTCATAGCCCCTTGGTTCTCTACTCGACCCAGAGGTGAACTTTGGATGACATCCATATTAAGCCCACTAAGACTACCCATTTCCATCTTCATTTCAAACCTACCTCCGACCTTCTCAGCTCACCTGCCACTAAAATCCTCATCTATGCTTTTATCACCTCTAAACATGTCTTCTTCACTCTTCAAAGATATCTAAAACTCTACTCCCACAGTCCTTAAATGTATTGATCCATTCACCAATCACCTTGGTGCCTGCTAACCTACACAGGTGTCTGGTTAAGCAATGCCTTGATTTAAAATTCTCTTTGTTTTCAAATCCCTTCTGTAAATCTGTAATTCCCATAGCACTGCAACAGTCCGAGATCACTGCATTCCAATTCCTTGATTGCCCTGAATTTAATCACTGCACTATTAGTGGCCATCCTTTTACATGCTGAGACCTCAAGCTCTGCAAATCCCTCTATCTCTTTCACTGCTTTAAAACACTCCCTAAGATCTACCTCTAAAGCCAAGGTATTGGTCACCTAATATTGTTTGATAACATGCCCACATCTTTCATAGTCATTTTACAGAGACAGGAGTGGACGATGAACTATGTACATGCGTGGACTGAGACAGACACACACAGATATGTACCCCTCCCCCCCACACACAGAGCCAATAGGTAAATGCACATGCACTGACAAACTGAGCCAACTAGCACAAGCACTGGTGACCAGTTTCAACCTGGCATCTCATAATGGGACCTTAACCACATAAGCAGAGCGTGAAATTCAAAATCTCCGCTATGAGCACTCTAGTGAAATTAGTTTCAAATTAAAGACAGTTCAGTGCTACCATTCTGAGCCCACTGCTTATTTGGGCTGAGGAAAATTATTTCACAGGGGAGACTTCATCCTCCGTCTGGATACGGCAGCCAAATCAGCTGATTGACAGGTATGATATGAAATGGAGGAAGAAAGACTACAAAATAACACGAGACCTCAACAGGTCTTAAGTGTAATGGAACAAAATATCAAAGGTTTGATTTCCACTGAAAGTGAGTACATTTAATGATTCTCAATCTGGAAAAAAAGATGTCATTGATATTACATTCCTCATTCGTCACCCCATAAGCCCTGTTATCTTTGTTCGACGTTAGTCATACAGACAGAGATCTAGTTCAACAGCCTACACTGACAGGAAACAGATCACAGGTGCAAAGGGGAAACAAAATTCTAAAAGATCCTATTTAAAACTGCTTTTCTGCATTTTGGAGATGTAGAACAGATACCGCAGTCAGCATGCCTGCTATATTAAGATTCATTACGGTCAACTGATTAATCAAGGAGAGATGGATTAATGAGTGGCATTCCAGAAATTGTCTAATTCTTGATCAGTCATTCCCAGTGGATTCTCCAGAATTCCAGATTCCTTGAGTTGTTGGTGCCCTGCAAGTTGGCCAAGAGCCCTTAAGAGCTTATGGATACAGTTGACCAAGCTCTGTACACACAGCAACTTCAATGATCTCACATACTGCAGCTCCCAATATGGAATGGGCAACACATCCATCAAGGGACACGGTCTCTCTGGCTTGGGTGGAGATGGCATAGTGCATTGTGCTATGATAGTCAAGTGGACAACTGATAGTCACAGACTTGGAAATGGTGCTGTCTCAGTCAACATTTCAAAAGGAAAGGGACAGAGCACAAAGTAATGCTTACACTTCAGGTCAATGGTAAGTTTATATACGACTTGTTGAACCCACCAGCCCCACCCTATCTCCTATACACAGATACAGGAGGCAATGGGCAGTGGGAGCCAATCCAACAGCTGGCCACACAGTTTATCTGACAATTGCATTGCAACCTTGTGCCGTCACCATCACCCAACCAACACAGAAAGGCAACCAGCAGTGAAGAAACAGTATTATTTCCAAATGGACTTTGCCACATATAAGTTACAGCATGACATAGTGCTGTGGCCTGGAGTTTGTGCTCAAGTCACCGGTATTTATTTAGTTTCATAAATTACTGGAGAGCTCCAGGGTTTTGGCAATTCACTATCCCGTAACCGGGCATGTGGTCACCATCAGCAAAAGTGACCTCAGTGTTGTGTGCAGCATGTTGTGAGACTAAGGTCTGACAATGGAAGACCAACTCCCTCAAACACAAACAGCCAAACCCAACCTGACTAAATGCTGCCATCTGGTGGATAGTTTCAATGTGACATCCTCAATGTTCCTGCATTTACTTTTAGATTTGACCCTTTATTGGTGTGGGAAGAAGTATCACACAAACTGCAGATAATAATATTTCAATTTCTATCAGTTCTATTCGACACTACAGCCTGGCCACAGCAGACAGGAAGCCCAATTGGGTGTTCAGTCAGAACCCTACCTTTTTGCAGTTAATATCTCAGCTCAAAGTGAATAGAGTCATGAAGTCATAGTTATACAGCACAGAAACAGGCCCTTTGGCCCAACTCATTCATGCCGACCAAGATGTCTGTCCAAGCTTGTCCCATTTGCCTGTGTTTGACCCATATCCCTCTAAACCTTTTCTATCCATAGAGCAATCCAACCGATGGGAGACAGCAATACACAAGAAGTGCTGGAGGAACTCAGCAGGTCAGGCAGCATCCATGGAGGGAAATAAACAGTTGACGTTTCGGGCCGAGACCCT
>JAUZTB010000078.1:13188374-13199907 GCA_034780895.1 Rhynchobatus australiae
CACCAGGTCAGCCCACGTCTCCCACAGCGGGTGCACAATGTAATCGATGAAGCCCACCTGTGGGAAAAGGGGGTAAACGTCAGAGGCAGTGAAGTCTCCCCCAAAAATCGAGCTTCCCTCTCTGCCAGCCACCCCCACCTCCATACTCCAAACCTCACCCCCATCATCCCTCTCCTTCACTTCCCCAGTCACCTTCTTCTCATGAACCCCTCCTGTCCACTCCTTCAGGAGTGCCGCACTGTCAGAGGGGGTACTGAGGGAGTGCCGCACTATCAGAGGGGCAGTACTGAGGGAGTGCCACACTGTCAGAGGGGGTACTGAGGGAGTGCCGCACTGTTAGAGGGGCAGTACTGAGGGGTACTGATGAGGGAGTGCCACATTGCTGGGGGAGCAGTACTGAGGGAGTACCACTCTGTTAGAAGCACAGTACTGAGTGCTGCACTATTTGAGAGAGCACCTTCCAGATGTTAAAGCAAGGCAGTCTGATCTCATGCACAATTTAGAAATGATCAAGGATGTTCTCCAAAATTAATTCCTCAAGTTCACAAAGCAGATTACTGGTCATTATCACATTGCTGTTTCTGGGGCCTTGCTGTGTGTGAATTGGCTGCTGTACTTTCTACAGTGCAATGCCGTGGAATACCCTGAGAATGTGCTGTAGAACCACAAGCCTCTCTCTGCTCCTTCCCCCCCCTCCTCTCCTAATGTGAGGGGTCTTGCATTTCAGAGCTCCTCCCTGACGTGCAGGGTGGGTTGGAAATCTGGACACTGGAGAGGATTCCACGTTTCCCCTGAAATGGAGAAAGGCTGTTGTGGAAAATAAAACCTCACGGTGTAGGGGGTCACACACTGGGAGGGACACAGGACTGGCTGCCCAACAGGAAACAGCGAGGAGGCACACGTGGGTCTTCTGACAGGTTGCTGGGATGTAACGAGTGATGTTCCCCGGGGGTTGGTGCTGGGACCTCCACTCTCTGCTATTTATATAAATGGTGAAGGCTTTGTTTGTTAAATTTACTGGAAGGTTAACAGTGATAGGAGGTTAAAAGGAATATGAATGGGTTAAGTAAATATCTGGCAAATAGAGTATAACGTGTAATAGTGTGAAATTGCCCATTTCAGCAGGAAAAATAAAAATGAAAGGTATTTTCTAAATAGTGAGAAATTGCAGAGCCCCGGGATGCAGAGGGACCTGGTGTCTCAGTGAATGATCCACAAAGGGTATCGCAAGTACTGAATAAGTGAACAGAATGTTTATTGACAGGGAAACTGAATGCAAAAGTACGGAGCTCATGCTTCAGTTGTAGAGAGCACATCTGGAAATCTGCATTGTATTAGCCTCCTTACTGAAGGATAGGTGTTCATGCACTGTTGGTGCATTGATAGGTGTTCACGCACTGTTGGTGCATTGATAGGTGTTCACGCACTGTTGGTGCATTGATAGGTGTTCACTCACTGCCGTTCAGAGAAGGCTGACTGGACCAACATCTGCAATGGACGGGCTGTCCAATGAGGAAGGGCCAAGCAGGCTCGTACCTGCCTGAGTTTAGAAGTGTGAGAGGGGATGGTTACAGCCAAAGGGTCTTGACAAGGTGGATGTGGAGACGAGGTTTGGAGAGGAGAATCTAGAACTATAACAATAAGGGGGGTGCCTAATTAAGACAGGGGAGAGGCAAAATTTATTTCTTGTAGAGGGTTGAGTCTTTGGGACTTTGTTCCACTTCCCTTTGAGGAAGTGAGCCTTTGAATAGTTTACAGATGCTTGATAAGTAAGAGGGTGAAGGGAACATGGAGTTGAGGTTACAATTAGATCAGTTATGATCTTATTAAATGGCGGAGCAGGTGTTAGGGACTGAGTGGTTCCTGCTTGGGAATTTGGTCGGTTCACATACACGTGAATCTCTGTCGACAGTACCATCTCTGAGCGAGGTGCAGACCTTAAAACCTCCGCCTTTGACCAGAACCTGAGAGGCAGGAGACACTGGACATCGGCAACTGTTGAGCCCTGTGGAGGAGGAGCAGGAGGCTGTCCTGCAGGAGAGTGACCTGTTGGTGTGTGAGGCTGCTGCCACACTCCGTGTTATACTAGGAATCCCAGGTCAGTGGGTGCCCACCGTATGCCAGTGCCACGTACCTGGGACTTCTCCACCGACGCAGTGTGTTTATCACACATTGGGCTGATCTCCATCCCTCGCTCCCGCTCTCTGTCGCCCTGACGGAAAAACTCCTCCAGGATTCGGTCAGTCCACTGCCGGTACAGCTCCAGAGGTTTGGTGGGATTGCTCAGGTCAGCGCAGTGCACCATGTTCCTCATCACCTAGCAACGGAAGCACACCGAGACCAGGTTACCATGGCGCATACCCTGGGCCAGCCAATGGCAGCTCAGCTCTGTCCATTCTCAATCCCCCAACCAGCCAACGACACATTGTGTAACAGGGACATGGAAAGGAGCCCACCCAATGCTGCCACTCTCCCAGACACTGGGATGCTCTCTACACCATCACATCTCATGACATAGATCCAAGCTCTGCCACTGCTGTTGATGGGTACAGAATTTATTGCCCTTGAGAAGATCCTTAGTTCTTCTGGTGAAGGTGCCATGTGAGGGTGTTCCAGAGTTTAGACCCAGTGAGGGAACAGTGATATAGCTCCCCATCAGGGTTGTGAGTCACTTGGAGGGGTATCTGCAGGTGGTGGTGTCCACCTGTGCCTGGAGCCCTCACCAACAACAATGTCACTGCCCCAGACATGATCATCCCCCTCCAGGAGAGGTCAATCTCCAAACAACATCCCTGCCTTGGGAACGTGTGATGGGACAGAGCAGAGGGAGCTGTACTCACGTACTGCTTGTAACCAATGCTGGCCTTGCCCTGGCCATAGTTCAGGGAAGATGGAAATGCCTTGGGAAAGGCCAGAGAAGGCTTTGGTTGTGTTGGGGTTGGAACATCAGGCGTGATCCCCTCATCGGAGGAGGTTTAGTGACTTGTTGGGCACGATGATTGGCTTAGATTGAGAAGAAATGGGTCAACAAGAGATCAGAATCACTGGCAAAAGATTAGGAGTGAGAGGTTGTTTCAGAAGGGCTAGGATTCGACTACCTCCCTGAACACTGGAAGACTTTGTTCTGTAAGCGTTCTGAAAAGTGTTAGGGACAAAAGTGGGGATGGAGATCTAAATGTGACAGCAGCAAGATAGTGGGGCAGAAATATGTCCTCACAAGATCAGCATGGACATGGTGGGCCGAAAGGCCTGTGCTGTGTATCTCTGTCGGTCTCATGGACTCAGCTACAAACCCATCCATCGGCACTCCTCAAAAACAGTCTCGCCCTAAAGATGCAATAACACCCCCCGTCCGATTCCCCCACTCTCCACCATGACACAGTTAGTGAGTCCCCTGTCCCAGACAACGACACTCCCACAGTCCCCAGGCATAGTCACTATGCCGCCCCTCCAGACAAGGTCTCTTCCCCCCACCCAGACTCAGTCACCCTTCTCCAGACACAATTGGTACCTGGATCCTGTCAGTGTAGTTATCGAGGAGCAGCACCCCTGAGCTGGTGACCTTCTTTGTCTCCACCATGGTCTTCAGGTCTGCAAGTAGGGTCATGTGTTTGGACATGTCCGTCGCCAGGACCTGTGCGTGGGAAATCACACAAACACGTTGGGCTTGGAGACCTGCACTTTATAGCGAATTTCACCACCTCAGGACATCCTACAGACGGCTTCCAAGTGATGGAAGTTCTTTTGCTGTCCAGTCACTGGTGTAAGGTAGGAAGCATGCAATTCATTTGCATACAAGAAGATCCCAGCCACAGCAGTGATCAGGACATTTACTTCAGCAATGCTTTCTTGCGTCTACTTGAAAGTTGGCACTGGAAAGGGCACACTGCTCCCTTAGCTCTGTCCCTGCAACAGAGTGGGGGTCCCTCAGTACTGCCCTCCTGACAGTGCAGTGCTCCCATTACTGCTCTCTGACAGTGCAGGGATACCTCAGTACTGCCAGTCCGGTTCAGCCCTTCCGAGGGTACAGCACTCCACTAGTTCTGCAGCAATACCTCAGTACCGCCTCTGTTGGGACTGCGATTCCCACAATGGAACACGTGCTCAGTACAGTCCCTCAAACATCATGAGCATTTCTCTTACTCAATACAACACTCCCTCAGTACTGCCACTTGGAATGTATGGGCCGCTCAGTACTGCCCCCCCAACGGTGCAGCGCTCCCTCAGTGCTGCCCCCCCACGGTGCGGAGCTCCCTCAGTGCCGCCCCTCCCATGGTGCAGAGCTCCTTCAGTGCTGCACAAAGGGCCCCTGCCTGGATTCTGAGCCTGAGACAGCTCTGGACAGGGTGGTGGAGGTCCGCTGGTGGGTGGTGTGGTCCACTGGTGGGTGGAGTCCGCTGGGGAGGGTGAAGGGTGAGCTGGTGGGGTTGGGCTCCACTGGGGGAGGGTGAGCTGGTGGGGGTGGGCGCCACTGGGGGAGGGTGCGCTGGTGGGGGTGGGTGCCACTGGGGGAGGGTGCGCTGGTGGGGTTGGGCTCCACTGGGGGAGGGTCCGCCGGCGGTGTGAGGGCTGGAGACACTCACCATGTCGATGACCATTTTGCGCAGACTCTGCCGCTGCCGCTTGGGAAGGTTCTGGAAGATGTCGCAGTTTTCCTCCTGCAGGAGTTTGAAGCCCACAGCCAGGTGGTGATTCTCCAGGACGGACTCGTCATTGTACATCAGGGCCAGCTCGGAGTCTGAGGGACAGCACAATCATCAGAACCAGGCAGGAGAGAGTGTGGGGAACCCTCCACCCCATTCAGGGCTGAGACCGACAGCAGGAGCTGAGCTGACCTGACTTCATCCGGGGGACTGCATGCAACCCCGTGGGAGTCAACGGTTCGATCCCTGCTCTGTGCTTTCGGGAAGTTGCTGCTTCTTGTCATTGTTAACCATGGGCAATGAGAGGGTTAAGTGGGTCTGCACTGTCCTGTACAGTCCGACTGCCTGTCCCCACACATGGCGTTTGCCCACTCAGCTGGAAATGCAGTGCAGGGCATCTCCTCCTCATTAGCTGCATGTTTCCATATGTAGTGTACCCCGTGTTACAGCTGTTCAGAGAATGGAAATTCACAAACCTCTACCAAAAGTTTGCAATGTGGAATAAGAATTTGCTCTTACAGAAATTATGTGTGAAAAAAAAACTAAACAAACACAAAATGCAAAAGAAGCAACAAGTTTTGTCAAATTTTGTCAAAGGTTCACGTTGCGGAAGATCGTGGTTTTCTAGGAACCGTTGGTTTTCTAGGAACACAACCCCTCTGTGCTTCCTCATGACATAAAAGAAAGCCACTTCAGCCCATTGAGTCTCTGCCAGTTCACCGAGCAATCCCGGCCCTCCGCTAATCCCTGGAACTGACCCCCCCCGGGGGGGGGGGGGGGGGGATAGTTTACAGCAGCGATTAACCTACCAACTCGCACGTCTTTGGGATGTGGGAAGAAGCTCTTGCAGTCACAGGGAGAACATGCAAACTCCACTCAGACAGCACCTGAGGTCAGGACTGAGCAGGGGATGCTGGAGCTGTGAGGCAGTGGCTCTAGTAGCTGTACCACCGCGCTGTCCAGCAAGGAACAGACCTTTCGAGGATAAGCATTGCTTCCTCTCGTGGGAATGTTAAGCATCTGTTGTACAAAGCCTCTATTCACATGCCAAGTAGAGCATCAATGTACAGATTATATAATGGAACTGCTAATCTAAAGGGAAATCAAAAAAAACTTCTCTGAAATATAAACAGAAAATGCTGGAAACACTCAGCAGGTCAGGCAGCATCTGTGGGAAGAGAAACATTTCATGTTTCAGGTCCAGGGCTCATCCATACATGTTGCCTGACCTGCTGAGTGTTTCCAGCATTTTCTTCTACTCTGGAGTGCTGGAGCAATGATCCAGATCGCAGGAACTCACGCCTCACAGTGCTGAGCCTCCTTCCATTGCTCTGTGGCCTCTCTGCCTTCCCATAGCAACCAGGGGCAGGAATAAATACCCACAAACCACGAATGAATGAAAGTTACTCTCGGTTCCAGATCCGGTACTCACTGGTGTTGATGAGGAACTGATTGGAAACTCCCGGGTGATCCACATCATGAATGGCAGCAGCGAAGAGTGCAGCAAGGGTTTCTAGGTCGGTGAAAACAGCCTGCAATAGATGGTGGAGACAGGCCATCAGACGCCACGCTGTACACACTGCTCCCTGCAGCTGACTGGGATGGAAACCTCGAGCGAGCTCCGTGCCAAGTGCCAAGCTGCAGCAGCCGGCTGAAGTCAGCTGGCCTTTAAGGCAGCAGCCATCTGCAGCACACTACTAGGGAAGCAGTGGAGGTAGATTCAATTGTCGCGTTCACAAGGGGAAGTATCTAATAGGGAAGGGTTTGCAGGGCCATGGGTATGTGGGTTGGCTGGAAGGGCCAGTATGGACTCAACAGGCCAAATGGCTTTCTTCCCTGCTGTAACCATTCTGCAGCTCCCTAATGCCAACGTCTGACTGGACAGCCGTGTGTGGGGTGGGAAATCACTCTCATTCCAGAAATGTGGCACGAGGCCTCCCTCCCACCTTCACCTACTGCGGAGTGCACTCCCTAATGAGGAGTGATGGGGGGGGAGGTACTCACGTCGAGGGCTGGGGTGGAGAGCAGCACGTGTGTGGACTGGGTAACGTCAGCAGCATGCAGGCTGTTGTGGTATGCCACATCGGCGTGGTAGTGGTCCTCCAGTGTCATGATGTAGGTGAGGAACGTGTCGACCGGGATCCGGAAGGTCTTCAACAGATCTCTCTCCTGAAATAAATCAAGAGCCACCCTGAATCAACAGTGACCGTATTTAGGCACACAGAAAGCAACGCTTCCCCTGAGTACACAGTGGCTCTGTGCAGTTACTCTGGATACACTGTGACACGACACCGACTAGTGTCTCCACCCTGCATATGGTGATTCTGTACAGTTACCTGTCACACCCCCCCGAATACAGTGACTCTACAGTAACCAGTGACTCACTCCACCCGAATACACAGCGAGTCCGTACAATATCCCACTGAGTGACCCCACCCGGAATATAGAGTGACTCTGTACAGTTACCTGAGTGATCCTACCTGATACAATAACACTGAGTAATTCTACCCTGAATACACAGTGACTCTGCACAGTAACCCAGTGAGTGACTCCCACCCTGAATACACAGTGACGCTACACCAGCCGGTGAGTGTCTCCACCTTGAATACACAGTAACACTGAACAGTAACATGGAACATCATCTGCTCAGGTCCACTGTAAGTCCACAGATGAGCACCTGCAGCTGGCCTTGCAAACCAACGTTTGTCACAGATAAAGCAAAGCCAGGTTCAGTGGCTACAGGTTCGACTAATCCTCCGTTCCCTTCACCAACAGTTTGGGCACGGAAAGGTGTTGGGAAAATGGTTCAGGAGGGGCTGGGTGGAGAAAATAGCTGGAGTAAAGCAGAAAGTGGGTTTGTGGGAGCAGTGGTCCCTCTAGAAAGAAACTGGTCAGTGGGTTCACGTGGTATTGGTGCTGCTGTAGGCCGGTACCTGTGCTGCAACACACAAAGATAGGGACAGCAATCTTTCCCGACTCCAGATTTGTCCGGGAAGCTTTCATTTCCCCCCACTAAGATCTCCAAATAAAATGTTCCATTTTTAATGGAAATCTAAAAAGGACCATGTCCACGGAGTCACAATATGCAAAACTCCAGAGAAATAAGGGATAAATGCACCCAACGTGGTCCTCAACCCGATGGCCACCTTTATATCAAACTGTGCACAGACCCTGACCACCAAGTGACACCACATGTTGACTTCTACCTGTCCCCCAGGGCTGGGAAGGATGGGTCTGATTATGTGAACATAGAACAATAAAGCAAAGGAACTGACCCTTCAGCCCACTAGGTCTGTGCCGACCATGATGCTATCCCATCTGTCTGCACATGGTCTACATCCCTCCATTCCCTACTGGTCAGGTGCCTGTCTAAATGCCTCTTAAATGTTGCTATCACATCTGTTTCCACCACCTCCTCTGGCAGCGTGTTCCAGACACCAGCCACTCTCTGGGTAAAAAATTTACCTCATAAATCTCCTTTAAATTTTCCCCTTTCACCTTAAATCTATGCCTCCTGGTACTTGACAGTTCCACCTTGGGAAAAGGGCCGATTATCCACCCTGCCTTTACATCTCATAATTTTACATCTATCAGGTTGCCCCTCAGCCTCCAACGCTCTACAGAAAACAATCCATGTTTGTCTGACTTCTCCCTATAGCGAATACACTTCAATCCAGGCAGCATCCTGGTGAACCTCTTCTGCACCCTACCACATCCTTCCTGTAATGCAGTGACCAGAACTGTGCACAATACTCCAAAGGTGGCCGAGCCAAAGTTTTCTACAGCTGCAACATGACTTCCCAACTTTTATACTCAGTGCCCCACTCAATGAAGGCACGCATGCCACACACCCTGTCCGCTTGTGTGGCCACTTTCAGGGAGCTATGGACTTGCAGTCCAAGATGCCTTTGTACACTCCTAAGGTCCCAGTCATTTACTGTATGCTTTCCTCTTACATTTGACCTCCCAAAGTGTAACACCTCAAACTTGTCCAGATTAAACTCCATCTACCATTTCTCCACCCATATCTGCAACTGGTCTCTCCCCAGCTGTATCCTTTGACAACCTTCCTCACTATCCACAGCTCCACTAATGTTTGTGTCATCTGCAAACTTACTAATCAGCCCATCTACATTTTTGTCCAAATCAGTTATATTTATCACAAACAACAGAGGTCCCATCACTGATCGTTGTGGAACACCACTGGTCACAGACCTCTAGTCAGAATAACTACCCTCCACCACTACCCTCTGTTTTCAATGGTCATGACATTTATGAATCCAGTCTACAAGTCACCATGGATCCTGTGGATTTTAATCTTCTGCATCAGTCTACCATGAGGTAGCTTGTCGAATGCTTTGCTAAAGTCCGTGTAGACAACATTCACTGCCCGACACTTATTAATCTTCTTCACCACCTCCTCAATAACTGTGGAATGTTCCATTCAGTTGAACTGCGCCAAGGACCCTCAGAGAAAAGTTTGTGCAGAAGGACTCCTGTGACAAGTCACTCAAGCAGTGGTCTGCAAAAAATGTCCTCAAGGCTCTGAGGGAAAAGGAAATGGTTCACCCTGGCAAAAGGTTCCCCAAGCAGACTGCCAAAGTCATTTGGAAGACACCTCAACACCAGAACTTTCAACTAAGCACCAAGACCTTGAGAAGGGTCTTTACCATCAGATCCTTCATGCACAACAAGAGTGTAACCACTGCTACACATTGCCCTTGAGTTGGTTGTGCTGGGATGGGACTGCATTCCATCTCCTTCTGGAAATGTATTTTTCAAGAAGGTTCTGGAAAGGGATGCAGTGGTCTTTGTCCAGCTTCATCCCAAGCTGCTGTGTTACACAGGCCTCTGTGTTCTCTGGGTTGTTCCTGGGTACACACACTGAGACAAACGCCAACTGCTGCAGGAAGATCATCAACTTGATGAAAGGCACCCTCTGGTCTGCCTGAAACGTGCTGGCCTTCCAGCAGAAGGAGTCGTCCACAAAGAATGGTTGCAGTCCGGCACGTTCCAAGGTCCAGAACCATGTGCAGAGGGACACACTGAAGCTTGGTCTGACCACCACAGAGACAGCCATAGCTTCAGGTATCACTGCACACCGTGGGGCCCGAACTTGTGTAAAAAACCTGTGGATTGATTGCTCAGGGAATGTAAGTGAGAGGAAAATTGATGCTGTGCTGATGTAATGTAAATCTTGGAAGTAAATGAGACATTATAGCTTGTGCTGTGAAATACATAACATAAAAATGTGCTGTGTTACATATCTGCAAATATTATAAACAAATTATAATTTTGTACAGTTACCCAGTGAATGACCCCCACCCTGAATAAACAGTGACAATGCTGTTATACAGTGGGCAACTCTCCTCGAAATGAACAATATCCCTGTACAGTCACCACTGAATGAACTTTACCCTGAAAAATCAGTGACTCTGTACAGTACCTCAGTGTGTAATCATCCCCATGAATAAAGAGGGACTGAGGGACATGATTGCCGAGTCCATACCTGGAAGATGGCGTACATGATGCAGCTGAGGGGCCTGTTGTTGGAGAACTCAGACACCCGGAAAATGTTAAGGCCCCATTTATTCAAGTCATCGAGTTCCTGTAAAAAGCAGGGCAACATGGTAAAATCTGTGAGGACCAGTGTTATATCAGCACCTGATCCACCCACACAGGCCATTCGTACTGCCTCCTCCCATCCTCCCCTGAAGGTGCCGACCCTCCCCAAAGGACAGCCCCCGCTCAGATTTCACAGTGTCACTGGTGTGGGTGGTCCTGGTCCCCATCCCCTGCCCACACACCACATCTGTCCAACAGTCAGCTGTGCACTTGGCAGCAGACGTCACTGAGCTGCGACTGGAAGTGAAGGAGCCGATGGACCCCTGTCCAGCCCCTGGCCAAGATCAGTCAGCGCAGACAGGGGTGTAACCGGGCTTCCTCTGCTCAGTACGAGAGGACCAGCCGCTCCCCCTGGTGTTGCAGGGAGCTCACTCGCTGTCAGAACCAACTCTCCGCTGTTACCTTGGTCAGTGCATCTTCCTGCTGGGTCTTCACTCCGAATCTAGGGATTGAGGAGTTGGTGACGCTGAGGTTTGAGCTGTGGGTTAGTTTCTTCACTCCGCTGATCTGACACATGGGCTGTTTTGATTTCTTCTCCCGCTCCTTCGGGGTGGGTGGTGGGATCTCCACTTCGTTCTGCTTGTCTGAAAATGTGGGGCATGGGACATCAAATTAAAGTGATGTGTGAAATGGCACACTGAGGGGGAGAGGAGAGAAAACCCTCAACTACACCGTCTTACTGCACTGTGCCAAGAGAAAGGGAACGATCCTGGACACAGACACACACGTACCCACACATGAACACACACCACACACATAAAAACACACGTGAGTAAACACGCAGGACATACACAAGTGAAGACACACACACTGTCAGGAAATGGTTACAACACAGTGTCATTCATTTGACCTGTCAGGTCTGTGCAGCTCTACACTACAGTGATCTCACCTGTCCCCTCATCTAGAACAAAAACATTCTGCTGGAGCAGCATCTGTGAGGGGAGAGGACATGTCGACATTTTGGGTCGAGACCCTGCATCAGCACTGAGAGTGGAGAGGGGAGACGGCCCGCACAGAGAGGAGAGGGGGAGGGGTGAGACAGAAGCCAGTAGGTGATTGGTGGACTGAGGAGGGGTGAGGGAAGATGGACAGAAGGAGCCAGGTGGGCGAGGGGAGGGTGAAGGTGGAGACAGAGGCTGGAGGGAGATATGCTGGAATTTGATTGGTGAGGAAGGTGATAATGGGAACCATTTAAAGGAGGGCAGGTGGAGGAGGGGAGGGGCTGTGAAGCGTGTGGGTAATAGGCAGATAGAACCACAAGGGGG
>JAUZTB010000078.1:13252968-13265894 GCA_034780895.1 Rhynchobatus australiae
GACTCACCCACCAAGGGAAACAGCTTAACCACATCTACTCCGTCCAGTCCTTTCAACATTCTAAATGTTTCTATGAGGTCCCCTCTCATTCTTCTGTTACTCCAGTGAGTACAGTCCAAGAGCCGACAAACGCTCAACATAAGTAAGTCCTTTCATTCTGGGAATCATCCTCATAAATCTCTTCTGAACCCTCTCCGACATCAGTACATCCTTCCTAAGATATGGGACCCAAAACTGCACACAGTATTCCAAATGAGGCCTCACCAGTGCTCCACAGAGCCTCATCAACACTTCCCTACTTTTATACACTATATCTCTTGAAATGAATGCCAACATAGCATTCGCTTTCTTTACTGCTGATCCGACCTGGTGGTTAACCTGTAGGGCATCCTGATGAGTACCCCTAAGTCCCTTTGTACTTCTGTACTTTGAATTTTCTTCCCATCTAGATAATAATCTGCCCATTTATTTCTTTTTCCAAAGTGTACAATGGCACATTTCTCTAACAGTGGAAGAGAGGCTAAGAGGGGACAGGGGCCACAGATCACCATAATAAAGGGATCTCTGATGGCATATGGATGATAAATGGAGAAGGCAGAGGTACTGGAATCGGCAGAGTATGTATACTTAACTTTATGGTCTACTGTAGGTTGTACCAGAATACAAGACCATCTGGGATCAATGCCAGTCTGGACCTGTTCCTGAAGGATATCTTGAAATATAGACACCAGGTGTCAGAAGATAAGAACATGAACTGATTGGAGTAGAATTCAGTAGAAAATCATCATTCTACAAGCATAACAACCAACAAATCATTGTAAACACTTTGAGTCAGCTTCAGTAGAAGCTTCAGTGATTAGATGCTTGCAACCCTGTGTCTATTTTACCCATCTCACTCTCCCTATCATTGCATTCCCCATACCTATACCTGCCCTAAACCCCTAACCCTTCTCCTCACACCCCAGGATTGAGCCCCATCCTGTACCCCTCCTCCCTTCCTCTGATTAAACAAAACCTACTCCTACACATTTGTCTGAGAACATACGATACCTTTCATTCCCACCTTCAATTGCTCCTCCTGGACTACACAGTCAGCTAACTCACACATCTGATCTTATCTCATTACCAATATACACAGCACCACTACACTTCTTTCCCATTCTTCGTACATGTCAGAACACACACACCACCATTCATGGGACAATGTCGCTATATTTGTCTGTCTATCTCTCTCTCTCTCTCACACACACAGGTTTGTCATCAGGAAAGGATTATTAACCAGTCAGAAGCAGTTTATTCATCAGAAACTAGATACTGATCCAGAAATGGCTATTGACATGGAGATGACTATTGATCAGGAGTGGATTACTGATCTGGAGCTGATACTGATCAACAGCAAGCTATTATTCAACACAGGGTTATTGATCAGGAGCACGATATTGATAAGGCCCGGAACACTAATCTGGGTCTAGATATTAATCCAGAGCAGAAATGGTCTGGTATCCTTGCTGGAAGATTTACTCCAGGTGTTAGTCAGGATTCTCCGAGCTGTACAGCAGTTTGCTGGTTTTAATAATGGGAGTTTTGCCCTTGCTCCTTGACAGGGTGTTTGCTCTGCTAGTTTGCATACTTAGGCAGGCAGAAACTCTCTCAGAGTGCCCAGTAATGGGGTGTGTCAATGACTGAGCTCAGCACACATACACAAACAGCCTGGACCATTCTGTAAATACAGATATGGGAAGCCAGAGAGATGCCAACCTCCAGCCACACACACTGTCCTCAGCCGACTAAACTCAATCACAATGTCACCACTATAGCTGACGGCCCCTGCTGGTGTCCTTTTCCTCTTCCCAACATTGTTGTACCCCCGGATGAGCTGATGTTTAAGTACTTAGGACTGACTAGATTGTTCTGCAAAGAAACGGCATAATCTCAATGGGTTCCTTCTGTATCACAACGATGCTATGCATGTGGCCCCAGGATGGAGCTGCCGTCTGAGTCCCTGTAGCCCCAGGACGGAAGGCTGTCTAAGCCTCTATGGCCTCAGGATGGAGCTGCTGTTTTGAGCCCTTGTAGCCCCGGGATGGAGCTGCCGTTTGAGCCCCGCGGCTCCAGGATGGAGCGGCAGTTTGAGCCCCTGTGGCCCCAGGATGGAGCTGCCGTTTGCGCCCTTGTAACCCCGGGATGGAGCTGCTGTTTCAGCCCTTGTAGCACCGTGATGGAGCTGCTGTAGCTCCAGAATGGAGCTGCTGTTTGAGTGCAGTGGCTCCAGGATGGAGCTGGCTTTTGACTGCTGGTGCCCCCAGGACAGAGCTGGTGTTCGAACGCTTGTGGCTCCCGGACGGAGCTGGTGTTCGAACGCTTGTGGCCCCAGGACAGAGCTGGTGTTCGAACGCTTGTGGCCCCAGGACGGAGCTGGTGTTCGAATGCTTGTGGCCCCAGGACGGAGCTGGTGTTCGAACGCTTGTGGCCCCAGGACGGAGCTGGCGTTCGAACGCTTGTGGCCCCAGGACGGAGCTGGCGTTCGAACGCTTGCGGTGGCAGGATGGAGTTGATGTTTGGGCGCTTGTGGCTATAGGATGGAGCTGATGTCTGGTGCTATTTTTCATCGCCCCTTCTTCCCCGAATCAGTTTAAGATTGCAGGCAAGGACCACCAACCTAAGAGTCCTGATGAATCGCTGCTTCTTAATGTCTTCCTCACTGAAGGAGAAATGCATAACACCGTCCTCCAAGAGCTGAAGTCCTTTCCTCGGTTACATCCGAGAAGCCTCTCCGAGACCCACAGAGACACAAATCGCCAAAAGAACTTCCACCATTCAACTTCCCCCAGAACTTACTCACTTCTCTCTGTCCCGAGGTACGAGAGGTAGCACGGCAGCCCTGAAAACCCGGAGACAAGGATCTTCCTCTGGACCGGACCGGGCTGCATTTTATTTTAAAAACACGTCAGACGACCTTCATGGGCACAGAGGATAAGACACAAGTTGTCGTCTCGCCATTTCCCCTCCCTATTGCTGTTAGTTCAGAGGTAGTGAACTGCTTGGGGTAATCTTGGAAGAA
This sequence comes from Rhynchobatus australiae, assembly GCA_034780895.1. Taxonomy (NCBI): domain Eukaryota; kingdom Metazoa; phylum Chordata; class Chondrichthyes; order Rhinopristiformes; family Rhynchobatidae; genus Rhynchobatus; species Rhynchobatus australiae. The sequence continues at coordinate 13,256,030 of JAUZTB010000078.1, forward strand.
TTTACTTGTACCGGAGGCAGTGTAGAGAAGGTTAAGATCGGGTGAGTCCTTGGTTGGGTTGGATCTCTAACCTCCTGGAAGTGAGAGGCGATCTTATAGAAGCAGATATGATTTCAGGTGGGTTGTCAGGGTTTTCCTGGTTACATAGAACTAGGGGGCCTAATTGCAGAATAAAGGTTGTCCAACTAATGCTGAGATGAGGGGCAATTTCTTCTGCTGGAGGTTTCTGTGGAATTCCCTACCCTGGAGAGCAGCAGAGCAGGAGTGGTTCTATACAAGGCAGAGACTGCAGGTGTTTGAACTTCAGGGAAGTATTGGTATTGGTTTATTATTGTCACTTGTACCGAGGTACAGTGAAAAACTTGTCTTGCATACCGATCCTTCGGGTCAATTCATTACACAGTGCAGTTACATTGAGTTAGTACAGAGTGCATTTCAGAGGGAATGGGGAATGAGTGGGAAATTGGATCAGCCACAATCTTATGGAATGGTGGAGCAGGTTAGAGAGGCAGATTAGCCCAGTCCTGCTCCTGTTTCTGATGTTTTTATGTCCCTTTGGTGGTGAACCTCTGGAATTTACCACCCTGGAAAGTTGGGGAGGCTAAAGTATTTGGAGTATTTAAAGAGGAAGTGGATGCACTTTTGACAGATCAGAGAATTTTTGGCTTTGCGGAACTAGCACAGAAGAGGAGGTGAGTCCTGGGGCAGAACAGCCTTGACCATATTGAATGGAGGGGTTGAATGGCCTACTGCTGCCTCCATTTTCTGGTGTTCCAGTCAGGAGAGTAATGAAGTTAGAATTCCTGCTGTGGTCATTAATGCAGGAGTGAGTGAGGACTGGGCTCAGCCAGGACGCACCGCAGCCCAGTCCCAACAACAGGGAGTGCCAGCGGCAGGGACAATTGCCACAGAGCACAGACAGCGAAAGGGTTCTGTACATCTCCAGAGGAAAGCAATGCACTGCAGAGGCTGGAAATCTTAATTAATAAATCTTAAATAAAAATAAATCTTAAATAAAATTTAATAATACTGGAAATGGTCAGCTAGTCATGCAGCATCAGTGGAGAGAGGAACAGTCAAGATTTCAGGTCGATGATCTTTCGTCAGAAGTGAAAAGTTAACTTTGCTTCTCTCCACAGACTCTGACTAACCTGCTTTGTATCTTCAGCATCTTCTGGTTTTACTGCTGCTCCAATAAGATTTTAACACCGTCAGACTGCCTCAAAAGGCTTTAAAGCCAGAGAGTGCACCAACAATGCCACTCAGCTCAAGATTGTTGTAAAGAAGCAACTAGGTAACCAGTTTATTGGTGATGACCCAGGGGAAAATAATGGCCAGATGCAACTGGGATAACACCCCAGTGAAATCCATGTAGGAGACTCAATGGGTCTTAGATTAATTTCTCATCATTTCCCATGATGGCACCGCCAACTGTGCAGCCTTAGTACTGCCCCTCTCACAATGCAGCACCCCCTCAGTACTGTTCCTCTATCTCTGACTGTGCAGTGTTCCTGCTGTGCAGCCCTCCTGACCTTGTAACAGTTCTGCAGCACTGCTCCGTCAGTCCTGCACTCCCACTGCTGCCCCTCTGACAGTGCGGTACTCCCTCAGTACTGTCCCTCCAACAATGCCACTCAGCTCAAGACCAACTCTGACTGTGCAGTGCTCCCACAATACAGCCCTCCTGACTTTGCAACAGTTCTGCAACACTGCCCTCTGTCAGTCCCATACTCTGTCAGTACTGCCACTCTGACAGTGCGGCACTCCCTCAGTACTGTCCCTCTGACAGTGCAGCACTCCCTCAGTATTGCTGCCCTGACAGTGGGACGCTCCCTCAGTACTGTCCCTTTGACAGTGTGGCACTCCCTTGGTCTCAGCCTGGAATTTTTTGCTCAAGTTTCCAGTGTGTCTCCTGAACCCTCTGCCTTCTAAAGCAGAAACCAGATTTTCCCATAGGTCCAGAGCAGACACTGGACTGTTCAAATGGATAGTCTTTGTCTGGAGCTTCAGATAGCATGTGAGGACCTCTTTGTACCTTAGGTGGCACAGTGGTTCAGCAGGTACTGGTGTTGCCTCCTGTTCCAGCAATCTGGATTTGACCCTAATCTCTAGTGCTGTCTGTGTGGAGTTTGCACATTCCCACACTGACTGCATCAGTTACTCTTGGATGCTCCAGTTTCCTCCCACATCCCAAAGACGTATGGGTTGGCTACTGTAAACTACCCCTTAGTGTAGGTGGGTGGTAGGATAGTGAGGGAGGTGTTACTGGGTGTGTGAGAGACGATAGTTAACAGGTAATTTAGTGGACAATAGGATTGATGGGATTGCTCTGAGAACCAGCACAGACTCAATGGGCTAAATGGATTCCTTCTCTGTGAATTGTAATGATTTGCTCTTGGATGGACAATATGTTAGGTCAATGATAATATCTCACGCAATAAATCCTGATCATTCAAAACTGATGGGACAGCCATGACTGGATATCTAAACTCCACATTCACCGAATATATCTGTGCTGCCCACATTCCGCCCAATATCTTGAAATATTTTGTGAGCTATTCATTAGGTAGACGCTTTACAATCTCAAGGTCCATCTTCCATCAACCAATGTCTCTCATCCCTGAGGTGAACTCTAACCCTAATCTCAACCCCATCCCAATGTTCCTTTCCCTGACCAGAACCCTTTTCCAAACCCAGCTTCCAGCTAAACCCGTTCTTATTCCTTACCCAAATCCCAATGTGAAATCAATTACTTCTTTAGCCATAGAGTGGTCAGAAAGTGGAAGTCATGCAGATGGGCACTGGTTGATGTGAATCATAAAGACATGTTTAAGGTGAAAGGGAATGTAATAAAACGATAAATTCATGGATGGAGGCCTTTAGGTCCAGTGGTCTCTGTACTCTCTCCCCCCCCCCCGTCTATTTGTCTCTAGTCAGGTTTCTCTCCACCCCCCCACCACCATCTCTTACTTCTCTGCAAGGTTCCTGCCCCACCATCTTCTCTATCTAATGATCATCATCACCTCCCTTCACACAAAATTGGATGTCAGGAGAGTATTGGACTTGACTGGGATGCAAAGTGTGGTTGATTTTTCTGCCTCCACTTACTCTGGAGATTAGATGAGGTTCAGCCAAGTGGATGGTGACTAATGCCTGTGCATCCACACCCCAGCAGGAGGCAGTCCCTTCAGGATGGTAGCAGAGCAGAGGCTGACACACTGTTAAGAGTGGTGCAACTCGTTGAGCTGCTGCCTCATAGCGCCATAGACCCAGGTTCGATCCTGACCTCAGGTGCTGTCTGTGTGGAGTTTGTGTGTTCTCTCAGTGACCATATGGGTTTCCTCCAACATCCCAAAGGCATGCAGGTTGGTAGGTTAACTGGCCACTGTAAATTGATCTGGGTGTATAGGTGAGGGGTAGAATCTGGGGGCAGTTGATGAGAATGTGGGATGAGTGTAAGTGGGTGATTGATGGTCATCATGGACTTGGTGGGCCAAAGGGTCTATCTCCATGCCAAATCTCCATATAACTTCATTACATTCATCTCCTAGAAATAGACTGGTCAGGTGATGGGGTAAAAGAGTGAATGCAGCAACATGGTCCATCAGGTAATTTATGCAGGGCAAACCTGCAGAAGTGGCACACCGTGTGGTCCGTCCTGACAGGGGTCAACCTTCACCAGAGGAGGAAACATTGGGAATTTGGCATGGAGCTCAGAATGGTGAAATGTCACCCAGTGGGAACCTGCGCAGAGCCTGAATCCATCCTGAGGTAATCCTGCCAGGTTTTCGCAGGGACCCAGTCAACTGCAGTACTCCGAGCCCTGGCTCCGTGTATTAGCAGCAGTCTTGGGAGGGAGTGTGTTGAATTAGTGACGCCAGTATGTCCCAACCCCTTCTGTTTAGCTGTGACGACAGAACCATTCATTTCCAGCTAAGAGCCTGGCCCGATGCCAGAAGTTAGAGCAACACTAACTACAGTTAGATCCATGGCTGTCAATGCCCCATATCCCATCTCACTGCATGTTGAACTGGGGTTAAAACATCTCTTGCTTTAAGAAGAGGTTTATTTCCTCAAGCAAAAAAAAAACAAACTGCTGGAGGAACCGAGCAGCACCTGTGGAGGTAGAGGGATGGTCGACGTTTCGGATCAAGACCCCGAATCAGGATTTTATTTCCTCAAATTTCCGCTCAATTCCTTTTTGTACATGCAGGCAGATAATATAATCTGTGGTACAATAGGGCAGCGTTGTAGAAAGTGATTTTTGTTTTAATTAAGTATGATTCTGCTGTGAGAATTTTCCTGGATGTGTTCAGGTGTGATTGAAGCAACTGAAAGTGGGTTTAAAGGAGTATTTTAAAAGACGTTTGGAAAGATTTCTGCCTATATAATGTAAACTGTTGGCAAATTCCAGTCGGTCCGTTGGTCATTTTGTTGGCAAATTAGTGAAAAATATTTAAATCAGACCTTTAGCTCCCTCAGTCCCAACTGTTCTAGTTTAAGACAAGCTCCTCGAAACACACTGTGAAGATTAATTCAATCTGAGGGAGAGATCTGCTTCAGGCACTACGTTATATTAAAATCTGCGCCAAATTTGATTGATTTGCACTGGTCAGAATCTGCACTCAGAATTCCTCAATCTCTTGCACCGATTTAAGACAACAGGGAAGTAGGAGCAGGAGTAGGACACTTGGCCCCTCGAAACTGCCCTGCCATTCGATATGATGATCTGCCCCAGCCCTCAACTCCTTCTGTGCCATTTACCGTTTGGCTGATTTCTGATGAATTGTTCTGAAGAATTAAATCAGTAAGTGGAAGCTGCATTTTTCAAGCGTCCAGAGAGCCTGGAACAAGTTTGAGGGGCCAGTGTCCTACTCCTGCTCCTACTTCCCTGTGTTCTTAAATCGGTGCAAGAGATTGAAGAATTCTGAGTAAGCATTCACTGTCCTCTGGGACAAAGGATTCAAAGTCTCACATCCCTCTGACAAGTTGGGATCTGACTGAGGCAGCTGGCAGGGATGAGCGAGCTCTCTCAGAACTGGAAGGGCAGCAGGCATCATCACCAAGTTTGGGTGTAATCCTGACCCTCCATTAGTTTCACACTGGGAATGTGAACATGGACATTAACTAAGAGTTTCAGGCAGTTGCCCAGGATCCATCGCTATCTTGGGCTGGTTTGGCCAGTTGCAGATTGGACTAGACTGAACCAGGAGTGACTGGCTAGTCAATCACTTCGATGTCTTCTTGGTTTATTGGTAAGTCAAATAGACCCTAGACTTTGGGAACTCTGAGACCAGAACAGGATCCTTGTGTCACAAAGACATCATGCTTTTGAAGGCAGCCTCCAAGCACAGTGAATACCCAAACTATCATACAATCAACTCATTCCTGTAGGGCCTCTTAGTAAGAAGACATGGCAACAAGCCTCAGAGAAACACAATGGGGCAAAACTGGATGGCGAAACAAAGGAGAAAATGAAAAACGTAGAGTCATACAGCACGGAAACAGGCCCTTCGGCCCACTGAGCTCATACTGACCATCAAGCACCCATCTATATTAGTCCTACTTTAGTCTCCCCACATTCCTGTCAGCTCCCCCGGGGTTCTATCACTCGCCTACACAACAGTGGCCAACTAGCCTACGAACCCACACATCTTTGGGATGAGGGAGGAAGTGGAGCACCCGAAGGAAGGCCACTCGGTCAGAGAGAGAACATGCAAATTTTGCACAGACAACACCCGAGGTCAGGATTGAACCTGGGTCACTGGACCTGTGAGGAAGTGGCTCTAATGGATGCACCACTCTCCTGCCCTAAATGCCACTAGGAGTGAAAGGCTCTTCATGGTGCTGCTTAAAGGAGGGAATTCCAGAACTCAGGGCCCAGGCAGCTGAAGGCATTGCTGCCAGTGGTGGAGCAATTAAGTTTGAGGATAATCATAACGTTCAAACTGGAAACGCATAGAGATCTGGGGGGAGGGGGTTGCAGAGCTGAAGGAGGTGACACCACAGAGGGATTTGAAAGCAAGGATGGAGAGCCAGTGTGAATGAGTGAGAGTGAGTGGCCCCGCTCATGTGAACAACAGCACAGAGATTTGGAGATAATGCAGTCAACTGTGACACCAGCTGCAGGCCGGGGAGGGGAAGGTGGGATCATTTGATGCTGCAGAAAAGATTCGGGAGATGACAACATATTCAAGGATCTTGTGGAGGAGGTTGGAGGTATAGAGGTACTTGTGAGGTTGAGGGTGGGTCTCTGAGAGTGGGAGTGATTTGGAAAACAAGAGGACACTGACATGGAGGGAAACATTTGCAATAGAAGTAAGTTTAGGAATAAAATTAAAACCCAGTCTGAATGTGCCTGGCCATGTCCAATCTGAATCCAGTCCGAGCCCAGGTACTGATAATTTTCCCATCCCAGATCCAACCATCACCATCAATACAATCTCCAATGCGTTATCGATCTGATTAAGGATGACACACTAAACATTGATTAATAACAGGGGGCACATGCATTAAAACTAAGCAGATCATCCTAACCTCCTGAGCTGGATAAAGTACTGAGCTGGGCCTGTGTGGGGTAGCCTGAACCAGACCCAGATGTTTTATCAGAATATATAACCAGTCACCTAAGCCCAACACATATAGTTAGCCCCATTGGGCTGACGTCAGGCTGCTGGGCTCTCTTACAGTATCAGCTAGTGTGGAAGGTCACCAGGTTGGGCAGCTGGAGTCCAGACAGTAACAGGTGGGTCTCCTCAAGAAGCTATAGGAAGGAGACAAAGGCAAGGGATTAGAATCAAAGAGGGTGGGAGCTGGGACAAGTGAATCCAGGTCACTATGCTGTGTCTGTGAACAGCATGGTATTAAAGGTATTTAAAATCATGAAGGGTCCTGACATAGAAAACAGAGAGAAACTTCTCCCTTGTGGGAGCATCAGAAACCAGAGAAAGGTAACTGGCAAAAGAACCAAGATTGACACGAGGAGAAGTTATTTTTATGCAAAGAATGAAATGCATTGCCAGGGAGAGGCTTGGAGGCAGATTCAATCATGGCATTCAAAAGGGAACTGGATATGTAAATGAAAAGATAGACAAAACTTGCAGGGTTATAGGGAGAGGGCAGGAGAGTGGGACTAGCTGGATTATTCTTTGCATAAGTGCAGGCAGGGACTCGATAGGCCAAATGGTCTCTCCTGTGCTGTAACCATTCTGGGATCAGGTTAGAAGGTGAACATTAGCTGTCTCTACACACAGGCTGCCTACTCCTTGCTTCAACCTGTGAACACAGAATGAGCTCATGAGTGTGATCGCAGTTGCCCTGTTGGACCAGGCCCTATAAGGATCGTTGCCACAAAGAGATCGGGTACAGGAGTGCTTCAATGTTCCTCAGAGACAGATGGAGGTGCAGTGATGCGTAATGAAGTAACGAGGATGCCAGCAGGAGAGTCCTGGCAGAGAGATGTTACAGCAGTGACACGCTGAAGTTCAGGATGGCAGTGAGTACCATCACTCACTGCGCAAGGTGCGAGGTAAATCCCGGAGACATGAGCCTTCATGGACATTTAGATCTGAGCAAGTGATTGAAGACCTAAGAAGCTGAAAACTGAGGAGATGAAACAGAACTGTTTATAGATTAAAGTAGCAAATAATGTAGAACAGAAAACACTGCGCAAAGCTACAGGGCAGTGCTGAGGGCAGTGTCGTACTGTCAGACGGGGTGCAGCCCTTCCAGAGGAAGCGCTGGACAGAGTGGCTTTATCAGAGGGACAGTACTGAGGGAGAACCGTATGGTTCAAAATCCAGAACTGAGGGAGTGCTGCACCGTTGAAGGGGCAGCACTGAAGGAGCGCTATGCTGCTGGAGGGGCAGTATTGAGGGGGCTCCGCACTGTTGGAGGGGCAGTGCTTGCAGAGTGCCGCCCTGTTGGAGGGGCAATACTGATGGAGCGTTGTGCTGTGGGAGTAGTAGTACTCGGGGAGTGCACACCATTGGAGGGTTAGTACTGAGGGAGTGCTGCACTGTCAGAGGGGCAATAGTGAGGGAGTGCCGCACTGTCAGAGGGGTAGCTCAAAGGCACTGCTACGTTTTTGGATACAATTACAAACTTGACAGAAAATCAATGTTGCAAAATAATTCCTTTAAAAATTCCTTAAATTTCTTAGAACAATTGACAACTAAAGTTGGAATTTCTGAGAGAAACAGCGGACTGAAATGATTCTATATTTAATTTGAAAAAAGGCTGCTGGATTTTGGTTTCATTCTCTCAGGGAGTGAGTAAATGAGGGTAAATCCTCTGACCTGTAATGAGAGGCATCAGTCTCAGAACAAGTGTCAGTGTTAGACTTGCATTCACTGTAGGCAGCATCCACCACTGTTAACCCTTTGTAGTCTTGTCCACAGTCTTGATAGTTTGAAGTCTTTTAATTAATGTGTTACAAGCATGAGTTTGGTTTTTTTTTAATGTGTGTATTATCTCTGAGAAGCTTGAGTCATGTTATTGGTCCCTGAGCTGATTTAAACCATCTGTATGTTCCCTGGGCTCACAAACTGGGAATATCACATAACACTGGACTCTTTGGGCTTATAGATCATTGCAGGGATTGATATTTCTATGATGCATTGAAGTGTGAATGTGATTGTTGAGCTTGTTCATTTCAATTTAAGATTGTACACCCAGAATTCAAGTAATCTTTGCCATGTTTTAAGTATAAAATGCTGGTGTGGACGTGTTAACTAAAGGTTACTTGTGTAAAATACCACATTTGTTTTAGGAGAAATTGTGATTGTAGAATATATTTTAAATTAACTGAAATTTTCTAAGTATTTTAATTGCTTTTGCCCTACAGACTTTGAATTCGTATACAGGGTCTTGTTTGGAATTATTTTGCTGCAGTAATAATGACTGTTTATTTTTCCAACGGCTAAAATTTCAATGTGATCAGAAATTGTAACAGAAAATTCTGCAAACACTCCGCACCTGTGGAAAGAAAAACTGAGTTAACACTTCAGGTTGAAAACCACAGATTCTGTGCGATCTGGTGAGTGTTTCCAGCATCTTCTGGTTTTATTTTAGATTTCCAGCATCTGCAGTTTCTTTTTTATTTTCCTTAGAAATTAGAAGTTGGGTGAAGGAGTGAAGGAAGCAATGAATTTATTCCTTTCCTGTGTGAATTCTTTTACCTTCAACACATGGCTTTGAAGGTTTGAAATATTCTGGATCCCTCATGCTGCCACAGAAATATCTTTTCATATAATATATGATTTCACTGTGAACCCAAATCTTTCCTTCAGCTTCCTACACTCATTTGAAAGGCTACAAAACAGAAAAGAGTGCTGACTTTTATTGACTTTTCCCTTTGTAAGAAGGTTATTTTATCTTTTTTGTATACTGTTTTGTCAATAAAATATATAGGACTGAGTTTAATTTGGAATTATTGAGGCTAATTAACCCATTAAATTGGGAAAGCCTTACTTCAACTGCAGCTACATTGACAGTTGTAATTGTGTAAGAACATAAGGCCAGGTGCAAGGGTTATCTTACGGTTTCTTAGCCTGCTCCACTATTTGGTCAGATTCTAGCTGAGCTGATCTTACCATTCACTTTCCTGTTAGTTCCCCATAACCCTTGTTGCAAAATATCTATTTCTGCCTTGAATATATTCAATGACTTGACCGCCACTCTTATTGGGATAGACTATTAGAGTCATAGAGATATACAGCATGGTAACAGACCCTTCGGCCCAACTCATCCATGCTGTCCAAGATGTCTACCTGAGCTTGTCTCACTTGCCTGTGTTTGCCCATATCCCTCTAAACCCTTTCTACTGTCCAAATGTCTTTCAAACATTGTAATTGTATCCATCTCT
>JAUZTB010000078.1:13782351-13796045 GCA_034780895.1 Rhynchobatus australiae
TTGGCCACTCAGGACCTGCACCAGCTGGGAGTGTGAGGTACTGCTTGGAATATCCATGGGAGAGCATCACTTCCTGTCAGCCTCACTGCAGCACTTGTGGATATGGAGACAGGTTGCCTCCCCTCCTGCCTCCCCGTTCACTGCTGGATTCATTGTGTCACACCACCACCACTCCTACAGCCCTACTCATTCAGCTCGGGCCCTTTGACCTGTAACAATGTCCTTGTACCCCTGAAAATATTGTCCCCTCTCTTCCCCAGCCCTCACTGTCCCTCTAGCATTGCACCCTTCATCCCTATTTCAAGCAACGTTGCCAATGTCCAGGATCACAAAGCCCAGCCCCTTATCTCCCCTGCCTCTGAGCACACCTCTCCCCTCCCTGCCTCCCTTCTCAGTTACCTCTTTCTCCCCTTGCCCACTTTCCTCCCAGACTATTCCATCACTTGCTTTTTTTCCATAACCTTCCAGTCACCACCCTTTTGCCAGGAATGTTGGTGGGAGAATGTGCCTGGTTTTGGCCACTGGGAGCTGGTGATGTAGCAGGGATATTTCAGGTGTTTGGGACTCAGATGGTATAATAACGGCATGTCCTTTTGTTTTCTCTCCTTACTGACTCTGCTGCAACTCTTCACCTCTCTTTGCCCCTTTTCACTTCACCCCTCCCCGCTCATGCACTTTCCTCTGATATTCCAACTCCCTTAAACTATAACACTGCTAAAGGGTGAGATCTTGGTGAGTACCGTTTGTGTTGTGTGTTGCTGTAGTTTAGATATGAATCCAGCCTGTCTCATGGTGAGAGGAGGGTTTAGATTTTGGGCTGTCAATTAAACATCTCCCACTGACAACCCATCATCAACTGATCATCTTCTGGGTTTTGGTTTCTTTCTCTGCTCTTGATATCAGATCATCCACGCTCTCAAATTCTCTCTTTAGTTAAAATGCAAGGCTATACCTTCTGCTAAATTGGCATGTGCTCCTCAACCAGTGGTGGGGTAGCAGGCCTGGACTCCATCAACAGCAACCTGTTTCCCACTAGCCACTGGATTGTGGGACCTGCTTTGGTTAATGGAACCTCACAGTCCATCTGATGTCCAGTTCTTTGGTGGAGTTGCAATGCCACTAGCTTGCTCCGCTCTCTGACGTGACATTTAATGTCAGTGCTGTTGGACTGGTCATCAATCACAGAACCTTGATTCAGTTAAATTAATTCTATAATTCAGTCCTGAAAATGCCTGCACTCAGAGCAAATCCGAAAACCGTACAGAGAGTGGCAGCTCTTTGCACTTTTGCCCCATTCACTAATCCTGTGCCCTCCCTGTCCACAGCATTTGGACTCCTCCCCTTTTGGGTCATTTTGGCCCTTGACCTGACATCCATGCACTCAGGATCTGACCCCCCCACCTCGCTGCTTTCCCCAGTTCTTCAGAACCACCTCTTCTCAAGGTTCTACCCACTTCTCGGATTACTCAATCCTCCTGCCCCAATCATTGGTCTTTCTTTCCCACTGCTTCACTGCCACCCGCTCCCTCCTCCATCTGATTAAATTATTTGGGGTGAAGTGGTGACAAAGAACTTCTACCAATTGGGGGAAAAGGGTTGAGTAATGAGTGGGAGTAATCTGGGGGGTGGGGGGAGGGTGTTGGGGGGTGGTGAAGAGCTGCTTCTGAAGAACCATAGCTGGGAAAGGCAGGAGGCTGGGACACTGGGGAGTGAGACCCCAAGTGACTGGATGGCAGGTCAGGGTCCAAGCTTGTAAACAGCTTTGGGACTGGTGATGACATTGCTGTGAGCAGATTGGCCCTGGCCCTCCTCTGATTGTACCAAGGTAGCTGACTAACCCAGTTTGTGTTGGATTAACCCATCTGTTTTGTATAACTTGTCTCTAAAATTGACAGGCACTGTGCTGGCCTCTGGCTGGTTGTGATTAATGGCAGGTGCTGGTGGTGGCCATCTGCCCTGCCTGTGTTTGCACCGGTTAGTCCAAGTCTGATTAATGGTGTCGTTTTGATGCTTCCTAACCACTGTGAAGTCGCTGAGAGTGTTGTCCTGGGTTGAAGCCGTTTACCGTTTGGATCTCTTCTATCTGCCTCCCCACAGCCCACCCTCATGTTAAGCCTATTGTGATGAGGTATTTCCTGTGCAATGGGGTTGTGCTCACGGGTCTGGGATGAGGTTGCCTGACCTGCATTGGAGTAAATTGGCCACTGTAAATTGCCCCTCGTGTGCAAGTGAGTGGTAGGATCTGGGGGTGGAGGTAGTTAACGGGAATGTGGGGAGAACAAAATGGGTTGGGGTAGGACTGGTGTAACAATGGGTGCTTGATGGTCAGCATGTTCTTAGTGGACCGAAGGACCTGTTTCCATGCGGTATCTCAGACTCTAAATGAGGCTATAAAATGCCTGCTGGTTCTAGGATAGCGTGGGGGGGGGGGGGTAGAGGGGGTACTGGAGGTGAAGGTGGTGGGTGGAGCTTAGAGCAATGGTGGGGAGGCAATCCACATGTGATACAGGGTAGGTCCATGGGGATTCGTCATTCCTGGGATTGGGAAATCCTTGGAAGCGTGGAGTTCCAGGGATGCACCAGAGGAATGCATTTGAAGTAGGGGGTGCTGGGGCTCAGAGCTGGGGTGCTCTGAGAGACGCAGCACACTGATCATTCTGCTGACTGTTTCCAGGTCATCCGTAGGGGCTGGATCACTATCAACAACATCAGCCTCATGAAGGGGGGCTCAAAAGAGTACTGGTTCGTGCTGACAGCAGAATCGCTCTCCTGGTACAAGGATGATGAGGTGAGCTGTTTGCAACAATTTTCATTGTTCTCAGCAGTGGGTTTACTGACAGACAATGGTCGCTCTTGGAAGCGGGACCCTCCTGGACAAGGCAGGCCATTGCTTTTGCAATGAGTAGACCGCAAGTTCACTCTTCTACTTGGGCCACTAACCTTTGTCTCATGAAATTTTAGAAGTTTTCATCCGGCCCATCATGTCTATGCCAGCTGAAGAAAAGTTGTCCAGTTCAATCCCACTTCTAGCTCTCTGTCAGTATTCCTGTTGACCAGGGCTCCAAGTGCTCATGCAGTGTGTAGAGTGTTTCTGCCTCCTCCACCTTTTGTGTGCATTGAGTATCTGACCCTCACCATTCTTTGGGTGAAAACATATTCAACTTCCTTTTAAATCTTCTATCGATCAGTTTCTAAATACTTAACGTTCCTATTTTAATAATTCTTAATATTTCTCTCCCTTATTTTTCATCATGTCCTGCATTTCATACACCATCTTCATAATTAAATAATCCAGCCCTTTCTTGTGACAGATGCAGTAATGTCCACATTCCTTGAACAAATAACAGAGCATTCAGTAACCATTCCTGTGTCTTCTGCCTCACAGATGTAACTATTTTGAGCTCTAATAGACTTCACTCTAGTTAATTTACAATGTATCAGTAGTTTTCCTTTAATTTGTCTATTTTTATCCCCTCACATACTCCCCGAAGTTACTTTCTAATTTTACCCCTGAGCTTTCTATACTCTACTTGAAATCTCTGTTTTTAAGACATTTCCCTTTTTGATGTTGTCTTTTACTTGCATTTTCTTTTTAAGAACACCCCTACCACCATTTTCTTGAACACCTCTAGCATTTATTGCTATTTCCAGTCCACTTTTATAAATCCCAAAATAAGATTGACTTGTCCCAGTTTCAAACCTTTACTCCTGGCCCAACATGGTCTTTTTCCATAACTTTGCTAAATGTAACAACTATTAACCATTGTTAATGCCCTCCTGCTGATGCCCTTCCATTTGCCCAGTATTTCCGAAAGCCTCTTCTTTTGCTGAACTTGCTATATGCTGATTTTTTTTTAAAGAAGTTATCTTAAATGAACTTTAAGAATTCTACCCTTTCTCTATCATTTATTGTTTCTGTCATATTTAATGGGAAGGTAGTTGAAATGCCCACCATGACTTATTTTCATGTCCTTATCAGAAATTTGTCTGTTTGCTCCCCTATGGGAGCTGTGTTCGTACCAGTAGGAGTGCCCTTCTTCCATTGTTCAATCCAAATAGCCTCATTTGCAATTGATAACTTATCAACCCCATTCCAACCAATATTGTGAAGCCCCTCTTTTTGTCAAACCTGTGTCTCAACTTAATATCATTGATACCACACTACTATTTGTCCATTATTTCCCCTTGGCTCGTGAGCTTTATTCTGCATCTCCTTGCATGAAGTACTGCTAAACCTCTTTGCATTTTCTCCAGCCTTGGTTTTCTTTGCTTCCCAAACTTTTTAATCACTTGCCATCCTTTTTTAACTTTGCAATTATCCTTCCTAATAGTCGGGTTGCTCTCCCCCTTTAAAGTGCTATGCAATTGGATCAAGAAACTTCTTCTTACTTAATCTTGGCTGAGTTGTGATGTAATTTTGAATGAGAGGCGATTGCAATGAAACATTCTTCAAAATTCTACTGGATAGAGGTCAAATCTGCTTAATCTCTTATACGACTGACCTATATGACTGATCCCAGGAATCAAATTAGTGGATCTTTGCTGCATTCCCTCCATTGCGAGCGTATCCTCCTTTAGGTAGGAAGACCAGACTTTTACAAATGATGTGGTGTCACCATGTTCTATATAATTGCTGCAAGTTATCTGTACCCTTCTGCTCAAATCCTTTCACAATAAAGGTCAATATACCATTTGCCTTCCTAACTACTTACTGGATCTGCACAAGGATCCCTCTGAACAATGTTTACAATCTCTCGCTATTTAAAAACAAAAATTCCCAGCTCTTACCAAAGTTGATAATTTCATATTTTTCCATATTGTGTTCCATCTGCCGTGTCCTTTTCCCGTGTCCCTGCCTGCATTCCCCTAAAGCCTCTTGGCTTCCTCCTAGCACCATAACACTGCTACCTAGCTTTGTATCAATGGGAAACTTGGATATGTTACACTTGACTCTTGCATCCAAATCACTGATTTACTGTAAAACTCCAATAATCCAGCATGCTCAGGACTTTGGTGCTATTCTATCAGATTTCCCATATTGTTGTTATTTCTAGTAATACCCCACCACACTTTTAATTCACTTTTTTAGCTGTCACGTGGTATTATAATACATCTTCTAGTGAACTAGGTGCGTTTAAAGCAAACATGGGAACAGTGCCCCAGTGAGTGCAAAGGGAGCACGGCAAACATCATCTGGTGAGCCAGAAGCTGAACTGTTTTGAATCCAAGTAGGTGGATGGCAGATTATCAGAGTGTTACTGTAGACAGTGAACTGGTGGAGCTCCAAGTTCCTGCAGCACCCACTGGTCACGCCTCCCAACCTAGAAGTGTTTATTCCTTATGTCTTCTATCTGTTAACCAATCTTCAATACCTACTAGTATTATTCCCAATGCTGTGAACTCTAAAATTAGTCTAATAATCTCTTGTGCGGCATCTTACTACATTAGCTGATTCACCCTTATCTATTATGCTAGTTACAAGTATTCCAACAGATTTGTCAAACATGATTTGTCTGGATAAATCCATGTTGACCTTGCAGAATCCTATTGATCCAGATGCTTTTTCCCTTAATAACAGATTCCAGCATTTTCCCTACTAGTGAGGTTAGGGAACAATCCAGTGGCTTCATTGTTAAGGATACTAAGACTCACTTTTTGAGCTTTATTCAATGTAAATTCTCCAGCTACCATTTGTTTTTTGGATCATTGGTTCAAAACTCTGGCAGTAGTCTGGTAATTTAACCATTGAGCCAGTGCATCCCTTGTTGATGATCACACCTCTTTCATTCGCCCTGGAAGAGCCTTTCCTCCAGCACACTCTCTCTAACCATTTGTCTGCATGATCTTTTTGTTCGTCTCACATGTGCACAATGCTGAGAATAATCCTGAGATCACCACCTGTTGAGATCCTGGTTTCTTTTAATCTATCTCCCACCTGCCTAGAATCTGCTGCCTTTCCTGATATTCCTCATCTTCACCCCATACAGCTGGTGTAATGGGCCTGGTTCCTCTGGTGAGTATAGCCAGCACTATTGCCCTCACTTTGTATGCACAGCTGAATACTGACTTGAGATGCACTGGGGATTTCTGCACTGGCTGCCTGAAGCTCTTGTCTGTCTTGCAGTCATCAGTCCCCCTCTGCTTGCACACACTTCGGTTGCAGGCTGACCACCTCCTGAAAAGTGCTATCCACGCAGCTCTTAGCCTCACAGCATCACTGCAGTGACACCAGCTGCCTGTCAAGCTCAAAGACCAGGGTGGTGGCGGGGTGCAGTGACAGGCTCTGGATTTGTTCATGATGATTATGTAAATGTTACAGGAGAAAGAGAAGAAGTACATGCTGCCCCTCGACAACCTGAAGCTGAAGGATGTGGAGAAAGGTTTCATGTCCACCAAGCACATCTTTGCACTCTTCAACACTGAACACAGGTTGGTGTCTGCAGTCCCCACTGCAAACCTTTGGGGGAGTGAAATATTGAATGAGTGGGTTTGGACCAGATGAAGGGTCTCAACCTTGAAACATTGACCATCCGTTTCCCTCCATGGATGCTGCCTGACCTGCTTTGTTCCTCGTTTTTTTTGCTCCAGATTCCAGCATCTGCAGTGTCATGTGTCTCCACCCCTGGGCTGCCTGACTTATAGTTCTTGTGCCTCGTCTGCACTAATGCATTCTCTGCCTATGGTTTTCCAAGGTCATAGTCAGAGAGAAAGAGACAGCACAGAAACAGGCCTCTCGGCCTACAGAGTCCACACCATCAACCACCCATTTGCACCTTGGGTCCAAGGGGCTGCAATACTGATCTGGGGCTGAGAGGCTGAGTTTGGAAATGAAAGTCAGACTTGCCTTGTAAATGGCATGAAAATATGACCTGGAACCCTTGCTCTGGTGACCATTGTAATAGAATATTTGTTGGGTGTTGCACGGCTAATTGATGGCAGATGCTGAGGACTGACAGTCTTTTCTGTTCTCTAGGAATGTTTATAAAGACTACCGGCAGATAGAGCTGGCCTGCGAGTCCCAGGAGGATGTGGACAGCTGGAAGGCTTCTTTCCTGAGAGCTGGGGTCTATCCAGAGAGGGAGAATGTAAGGTTCAGCTTGGTGCATGTGACATTCTCCATGCCAGGGAGCTGCCTTGTCACTGCATGTTGAGCCTATGTGTATATAAAAAGAAATTATTCCTTCCTTGTGTTGGGACCTAATCCCATCTACTCAGTAAAGGAAACTAGAAATGAAGTCAGTCAGAAATTCCCTCCTCCAAAACTGTGGATGCTGGGAACTAAAATGGAGCTTCAAGACTGGGATCTCTGTTAGCAATGAGTATCAAAGGTTGGAGATCTAAGGTGGATAAATAGTTGTAGAGAGGCTCAAGGAAGTGTTGGAGGCACCGGTATTTGTTGGAGTGACTGACCGTCACCACTACTGAAGCCTCAGTTCAATGACTTGGGTCAGTTGACAATGGACAATTGCAGCATCCACATTGGGGAGCAGTGAACCCATCACAACCCGTTGTCCAGCAATCCCCAGCTTGAAGATGAGGGATTCTGATAAGCAGCACTGCAAGGCCAGGATGATTTAACTCGCCGTGGATTTACTTTCAGCAGTGATAGTATAGGAAGTGTTGAGGTATGGGGTGTGTGGTGTTGGAAGGCGTGAAGTCTGATTAGGGGAGCATGACCTCATGTAGAAGTATGGAGGTGATGGTTGCCCCTATCGTGAAGTGGCAGGGAG
The DNA here is from genome assembly GCA_034780895.1 of Rhynchobatus australiae. Taxonomy (NCBI): domain Eukaryota; kingdom Metazoa; phylum Chordata; class Chondrichthyes; order Rhinopristiformes; family Rhynchobatidae; genus Rhynchobatus; species Rhynchobatus australiae. The sequence goes on from JAUZTB010000078.1 coordinate 13,790,082, forward strand.
GGCATTCAGCGGGTCATTAGAGTTGAGGCAGGGGCAGGAGTGTTTTTGGGGAGTGGGTTCTGGAGAGCTGCAGCATTGAGGTAAAGACTGGAGATGGTATTGTGAGGGGAGCAGTCACTTTAACTGTTGGTAATGCTCCATAGGCAGAGAACGAGGAGAGTGGAAGCACTTCAGACACATTCTCGATGGACCCTCAGCTGGAGCGACAGGTGGAGACGATTCGCAACTTGGTGGATTCCTACATGGGCATTGTCAATAAGTCGATCAGGGATCTGATGCCAAAGACCATCATGCACCTCATGATCAACAATGTAATTTGGCTGTGATCAATCATGCGGAGGTGGCGGAAGGGTGCGGGCAAGGGAATGTGGTGGGGAGTGGCTGAGTGCATGCTGGGAGAGTGTGTAAGGGTGGGTAGTGTGTGTGGGGGGGGGTAATGTGATGTGCAGAGGTAGATAAGGCATGCAGTATGGAAGATGGTGCGTGCTTTCAGGGATTAGAGCATGCGGGAGGAGCATGGAGTGTGCAGGGTGGGGGTTGGAGAGCAGTTGTAGTGCCTGGTGGTGAAGGGGAGGGGAGAGGATGGTGGTGGTAGTTAATATCAGATTGGGATCCTTGTGGTAAAAATATTTTTTGTCTTGGCCGTCACCGTGTGGGAGGACTGGTGGGGGCTCAGACACCTTCCCCAACTCCCCGGTAAGGGCAGGGCACTGGACAGTGTGTGAACGTGCCATTTCTTACAACAGACCAAGGACTTCATCCACTCAGAGCTGCTGGCTTTCCTGTACTCCTCCACGGACCAAAGCAGCTTAATGGAGGAATCGGCGGAGCAGGCACAGAGACGTGACGAGATGCTGCGCATGTATCATGCCATCAAGGAAGCGCTCCACATCATAGGGGACATCAGCACCAGCACCATCAGCGCACCCCTGCCCCCGCCAGTCGATGACTCCTGGCTCTCCACTCAGTCAAGTGGACACAGGTAGGCAAGCGGACAGGAGCAGTGGCTGGTAGGGTACCACATTGCATCAGACCACCAGGGGCAACTGGGCCACCCAGCCTATTGCCCAGTTTACTCCCCATTCCTACGTGTTAGTGTAGGGCCATTGTGAGTTACCAGGAATGTTTTGGGTGCCATGTTGGGGGGAGAGAGGTGGTTGTTGAGTTGGCAAGGAGGTGGAGGGTGCCATATTAATGTGAGGGGTCAAGGCAGTATCCATGCAGGGATCCTGTAGGGTGGCTGAGGAGGTATACGAGGGGTTTGGGGTGGTGCCCATCCTGGGGAAGGCTGTGTTTTGGTTTGAAGCAGGGGTGGGGGTGTTGGTGTAGGGATCCTGCAGGGTGACTGAGGAGATATATGAGGGTTCTGGGGAGGTGTGTTTGGGGCTGAAGCAGCTTGCGGTGCTGGGATTGTAATGGTGGTCTCCATTTGTCCCACAGCCCGAGGCCCCAGCGCCGGCCGCATTCAGCAGTGGGACCGCCCAGCAGGCCACCTGGGGTGCGAGGACCAACTCCAGGCCCCCCGTTAATTCCAACCCCAGTGCAGGCTTTTGGAGCCCCTCCCATCCCGTCGAGGCCTGCTCCCACGAACGATGCCTTTGGGGCCCCGCCCCAGATTCCCTCCCGGCCGGCACGGATTCCACCTGGACCACCAGGGCTGCCCAGGTAGGTAGAAAGGCTGACCTCGGAGGGGGGGCACGTCTGGAGCAGGTGCTGGGGGAAGGAGGTGTGTTTGTCTTCGTTTCAGGATCGTCTATTGAAAGTTTATCTCTTGGAGCTTTCACTGCAGCCTCTGTCTGTCTGCCTGTGTCCTAAAGGGCACCTGTCTGTTTTCGTATGTCTGGGGGGTGTGGGTTATCCACCCTCTGCCTGTGTCTCAGGCAGTAGAGAATCTTGTCCATCTGCCAGCCTTTATTTTGGTGCATGCCCCACCCCCTCCACATCTGTGTCTGTCTTGGCAGGGGGCGCGGTGGTGGACTGTGTCTTGGTCATTCTTCCACCCCACCCCATGTCCATCCGTGTCTTTGGATCTCCCTTGCCATATCCTCCACAGTGAAATTACTACCTGCCCTCACTGTTTTGCTCTCCTCACGTTACACACTTGTAACATGGAAGTCGGTCTTACCTTGATGGCAACTTGGCTGTCGGGTGACTCCTTCCCCTAAATAATGTTCTCGTGCCTGCCCAAACCTTCCCCTACTTGGCGCACCAGGATTTCCACATCACTGTGGTGTTGTGGCCCACATCAGCAAATTGTGGGTTAGTGTATCCCATTATTCCTCTGATATGTTCTCCTGTCCTCCCTGATCTACAGCTCAGTAGGTTGCACTCTCACTGTCAGTTTGTGGCTCAAGCCCCACTCCAAAGATTGGAGCACAAATTCCAGGCTGATGCTCCCGTGCAGCACTGAAGGAGCATGACACAGTTGCTGGTGTCGCCTTTCGAATGAGATGTTTAACCAAGATCCCTGTTGCTATTTAGAATTAGTTCCTGCTCCCCAAGTTAGTTATGAATGCACTTCATAAACATTCAGCTACATAGGGCCTTGGGGTGTTCGGAATTGGACATAAAAGGAGTTATAAAAAAATTGAGACTGTTGGTTTCAATCTCTAACCCACAAGTGGAGCTCATATCTTCTCTGCCTTCCTCATCTGCGATGAATGACATCTCAGTAATTTCTAACTCAACTCAACTTGCTGCTATGTTTGTCTTTGAGTTCATTGCTGTCTTATCTTCCATTGTTTTTAAATGTTTTGAAGTATCCCACATCTTGCCTGAAACACCTTATTTGAAGGGATTTTATCAGGTTTTAGCTGCTGCCACACAATGACTGGTCTAAGTCAGTAATGACGTCAAATACAATTGTGACCATTCCTCCTGAACCTCCCCAACCAGTCCCAGTCTTGAACATTATTGAGCACATTGCCCTTGTCTCATGCAGCTGGAAAATGATAACAACATTTGCCTGGTTCCATCCATTTGCAGACGGAGAATCGCTACAATGGCTTCTCTTTCCACATAGTTACTTCTGGTGTTGTTGAAGGATTTATCCTTTGACCCCTTTCTATATTTCATTTGTGTTTTTCCCATAGATGACACAATTTCAGATGCTATTACTTATGCTGATGCCACCCACCATTAACCCCTCCACCAACCCCTCTTTTGACTCTGTCTCTTAATTCTGTTTAAGATCCAGGACTGAATGAGCNNNAATTTACTTTGACTAAAGCAAAACAAAAGGAACACTGCGGAGATTCTCTCCCATGTCTGTCACAGCCAACTTCATCCTTCTTCCTGGCAATCAAGAGGCAGAAGCAGAGTCCTTGCAGCGTTAGAGTCACATTTGACTCAGCTGAATTTCATATATGCCTTTTACTGTCTGCTTCCATTTCAATAACATCACTTGGTTTTGGCCCTACCTGAGCTCACCTGCTGTTGATACCTGCCTCTGTTACCTCCACCCATAAGCACTGCAATGCACCTTGGCCAGTTTCCCTTCTTCCATCACCCCAGCAACTGAGCTCAGCCAAAGTTCTGTTGTTCTTGTTTATCCATTCACCTCCAGCCCTGTAATCACAGGCTAACACTGACTCGCAGTTAAGTGTTTCCTTTTTTCTCGAACCACCACATCCTCTTTCCCACACCAGTGCCAGTTCCCTTCACACCACCACTCTTTCCCACTGCTGCCACAATCCCAAACCAACTTGACCCTTTCCTTCAGCTTGGAGCCACTCTGCCGACCTCACACTTGTCCCCAGATTAATCCTCCCATCTGTTGAGCATTGTTTTCCCTTTGTGTAAATTCTGGAACAATGTGTGTGACTGAGAGAAATGCTGAGGCAGGTTCTGCCTTTGTACTCTGGCTGCAGCAAGTGTTGTTGAAATGAACCCTGATTTGCTCCCATCTCTTCCCATTATATTGACCCCCGTTTTGTTTTGTTTCCCTCAGCAGAAGACCACCCGCTGCTCCAAACCGGCCCACAATTATCCGGACAGCCGAGCATTCCCTACTGGATTAAGCAGTGGGATTTATCCTGTGAAGCATTTTCTTGTAGGCTATAGTTGATTAGCCCTACCTTTTACGCGTATTTAACCGCTGAGGGGCAGTAGCGGTGTGAAGCACAGGATCCACAGGGCTGCATTTACCCAAGTGTAATCCCAACCTCTTGCCTTTTCACACAAGCTGGAAGCACTAAGATGATCTTAACTGAACTTTTATTTAAACAAAGATTTACCTCTTGGTTTTGTTTCCCCCAACACCAGACTCTCGGAAATGGTATCTCTCACTCGCTGCTCCTTTGATCTGCCCTCTTGAGAAACTTTGCACTTGCCAAATAAGCAGCAAAATTGTTTTATTGCCTTTGCCCACTCCCTGGTTCACAGTGCCACTGGATGTGAATGAGTTATAACCACATGACTTGCTGTCTCCGCGTGCCTCTTGCATTGCTACTGCCTCCCAAACCTAAAACTAGTACTTGAGGCGCCCATGCTCCATCCCATCACTGTTCCACTGCTACTGCGAGTGACGGGAGCCTTGAGTGTTCCAGGATCTTGAATGAGATTTGTGGTGTTTAATGATCCTGCAAAGTGGATTTGGGATCATGACTTGAATGCTGTGACATTGAGTGGTCAGTAAGCAGGGATTGCTTAAGAGGAATTGATGGGATGAGGGAGTGCAGCAGCAACATACCCCTTTGGAGAAAATGAGGGGTTATCAGGCAGGAAGCATCTGGTGAGGGGTTGAGTGTGAAGCAGTGGTGGTAAAGTATCAATGAGGGAGTTCTCCAAGTGGGATGGTCAGTGAGGGACAGATGATAGAGAGAGGCATGCTGGCAAAAATGCCCAGGTGTTGAGACCAGATCCTGGGTGAGCTGCTGTGGGTCATACACTAACTGCAAGCAGAGGTTTATAAGTGGCTAATGGGTTCTCTGTCAAGGGAACACAGCAACACAATTTGATTGCCATTTGAATCTTAGTCGCCTTTAAAGATATATGTAATATGGATGAGTTTAGAGTTGTTATTGCAGGTGAGGTCATCCTTCCTCAGGGAACTGCCTTGATGCGTCATTTATTTCTGGTTACGTACTGCCAGGGAAAGGGATTGGTAGATTGACCTAAAACCACATCCTGAATCCATCCCATAACTTTTAGCTGTTGCAAGCATAGCTCAGTTGGCTCTGCAAGCTGAGAAAAGAATATCATGATGGAAATAGGATGTCCACAGTGTAGGTGGGACTGGTTAAACGGTGTCTTTTAATACAAATTAACCTGCTCTATATCTGTACTTTGTCCCTGTTTTCCAGCACTGGTTATGAAGCTGGAATCAGTTTTCCTGATTTAAACTATTTTCACAAGCTTAAATTCATTATGTAAATAGCCTGTTCATTGATCATAACAATAGTCTGTTGTGGGGGCTGTGTGGCCAGGTATCTGTGTCCTAACAGCTGCTGCTAAGTAAAACTTATTCCCCCACAATGAACTGGGCATTAACCTCTAGTCGACAGCATCGTCTGTGCAAAGGAAGTTTACTGTGGGAGTTAAAATACAGGTCATCCAGATAGGACAAAAAAAAAGTCAGGAACAGTAATAGAGTAGAGATTCCTCTGGTCTGTAATCAATTCTCCCTCTCCTCTCCCCAGCCCTGCTTCTGCACTCACCACCCCTAAAACCACCACATTCAAAAGTCCAGGGTAAGATTGTCCAAAGCAGAATGGAACAGCATTTGAGAGTCCTCTGTACATTCGATGGGAGTGGGATAAAAACAATGTTCACCCAGCCCTCCCCTAGAAATCATCATCTCAAATATCCTAATGGTCTTACTGTCCTGCTGTTGGTGGGAGCAGTTTTATATAAAATATATATATTAGTTATTGAATCAAAACTAATTTCTCTCACTTTGAGGGAGAATCTACTGGAGGCACTTGGGTCTAATCCTTGAAACATTATCATTATTGCAATAAAGAG
>JAUZTB010000078.1:14885964-14896630 GCA_034780895.1 Rhynchobatus australiae
CAAGATTCCCATCTAAACTAATCCCATTTGCCTGCACGTGGCCCATATCCCTCTAAACCTTTCCTATCCATGTCCCTGTCCAAGTGTCTTTTCAACTTAAAAACAAAAATGGGAAATAAAAACAGGAAATGCTGGAAAACTCGGGAGGTCGGGCAGCATCCATGGAGAGAGAAGTTTCAGGTCTGGGACCCTTCATCTGAACGTAGAGAGAAACAAGTTGGTCCAGATTGCACAGAAGATGGGCGGGGGAAATGCTGTGTAAATCCAAGCAAATATTTAGTGGGATCAGCACACGGCGGGTTCCACCTTTGCAACACGAAACAAATATTTTAATCTCAATTTTGAAGCCTTTTAGGCAAGTGTGGACCATTTATTGACGTCCAAAGCAGACAGAAAGGTTCGGTGTAGGTACGTTTCCGGTTTAAGTGAGGAAACGAAGTCCTGCCCCTTTTCTCATAACATTACCGCAACTGGGCGAACCTTCAGCCTCGGTCAAGCCCACGCTGTGTCTGCTTGCTGTGACAATAAAAAATGAACAAAGGGGTCAAAAAATATGATCTGAAAGTAACCCACTAAATTTAAACCTCGGTGACTTATTCCGAGCAGGTTGGAGTCTGTTATAAGAATTTAATTTCCAAGAAAGATTGCAGCAACTAAGAATTCTGCTCGTGGGATCATCAGCAATTTAATTGGGATTATTGATTTTTTTTTAAATCGTGGTTTAAACAAGGAAGGATTAAAGCTGCTTTGTCCATAAGACGCCAGAGGAGAGAGCGTGTGTGTGTGTTGTAATCGGAATTATCGGGAGCCTCAACTCTATGGGGTGGAAAAGGGGAAACCGGCCGTAGGAGAGGGTCCCTGCCACCGCTAGCATCTACAAACCGCATTGCTAACACAAAGGTATGGAGAGAAGATTCTGCTGCGTCTATTTAGTAGATACTGGGCTTTTAAAATACATAATTCCAGTTTTCTTTTTTGCCAAATTAGTTTCGCGGTGATGACAATGCACATTTTTTTTTGGTAAAAATAGTTTTTTGCATGTGAAATGTTTGCATTTTTTTACACCGTGGCCGGCTTCACGAGTTGCAATGGTTATTTTTCCTTGTTACACATCATTCCCAAGGACATTCTCCACCTCCCTTTTAACGCGAATGAATATTATCACCGGGTGGTTCCTGTCTGCAAGATGATCCGTGTTTCCTGAGGTTCGGGTGAAGAAGCGACGCGAATCCATCGCCGATTGATTATGTCCTGGGGTTGGAAGCTGTACTTTAGTGGAATATGGCAAGATTGCAACACGAAATGTTCAACCATCCCAGTTACGGTGTCGCAGCCTTGCTAGTTTGCATTCCTTTTAGGTTGGAAGCTTTAAATGGGGAAGTATAGTTCTTGACATTTATTATATTATCCATATGTAGCAGTCCTTTGCTGAGGATATTGCTTTGTGCCTGCAGTGGGTAGTGAGTGCTCGGCAGTCATGCGGCCGATTAATAATTCAGAGGTGTGTTTAAATCAATACACTTAAGAGTTTATCTCCTGTTTCCTGTCACCCTTTTAAGTGCTCACCCAGCTCCAGTGCCACTCACTCTCCTTCATAGACAGGAGATTCTCATTAGCTCAACTTTGAAAAAGGTATGGCCTTCACTGAATTATGATTTGGAAACTCATTTATCTACCTGGACTTAGCTCCCTGACTGATAGGAGCTGCTTGACCTTATCAGGGGAGCAGTGGACAAGTTTATACCATCTGGTTCGGTGGATCAATATGGGTGATATAGATTGGTAAAGTCCTTGCTTCGTTTCTGGTTGGTTGGTTTCAGCGAGGCCCATGAAGGGGTTTCACTGTCAATGGGAAGTGGATGGTGTTGGCATCCAACTCTTGATCGCTTTTGGAAGGGAGCACAAACCGTAAGGCAGGGTTGGGTTGGGTTTCTCTGCAATGACTTGCACTCACTCTGCCCAATGTTTCAGTGGTCACAATCTAGGCATTAGTGCTAAGACGCTCACTGGTGTGAGGTACGAGAAAACATCCATTATTTCCTTTGACAGTAGAAGAACCAGCTTTGGAGTGATTGGGTGATTAAATACATAATAATCAGTTGTGAAATATAGTCCAGGGAATTTTATGGGGGAAAATGCTTTTATTGTGTTTGTGTCTCGAAAGGCAAAGAACATCCAGTGGTTGTGGATGGTAATGGTGCCTTGGCTAATATTACGTTCTGCTAATAGTCTTTGATGCCATGAGCAGTTGTTTTGATGATAACAGAGGCAATAATGATCGTCCCTTGAATAAAATCTTGGAATGGTAAATACTGGTTTCTAATGAGTTTTCTGCTGGGGAAAAGAAAGATTTTCGTTAAAGGATGTTCTCTTTGTTTTCATTTCGTTTCTCTCTTTTAAACATTTACTTTCTAGTGTTTTCTCTCTTTCCCTTGGAGGTTTTACCTGGAATAGTCCAATGGACTGCATGTGGTTCAATCTCCACTCCATTCTTATTATGTAGGGAATTGGATAGAGATCATGCGATCATTTAGGACAAGATTGGTGCAACATTTTTTTTGGTGTGGAGTTGCTTTTTTCCCCCCAAAATAATCACAGGCTCAAAAATGTAAAATGCGAGGAATTCACTTGTCCTGATAGAACTATATTAGAAGAGTTTTTGTTTTAATTCTCAAAACAACCTCAGATTCAAGTGATGGTTGGTTACTGGTGTGGTGTTGATTTTGTTTTGGATTTGTGCCTTTTTGCTTGTTGCTGGAAAACACTGTCACAGCCGTGTAGAGCTCAACAGTGTGTAATGCTCAGTGGACATGCTGGATATCTGAAAGATTAAAGTTCATCACTCTCCAACATGGGGATCCCTTATCTAGATGGTTACAACTTGGGGAGAAATTACAAGATATTTTGTGAGGCTACCTTGCTTCTCAATCAATGTTATAGGTCCCAGTCCACTTTGGAGACCTGAGCTCAATAATCCAGCCTGGCACTTGCGTAGTATTCCTTCAGAATTGTATGTTGGCAGATCTGTAGACTTGCAGATCTCTTAAACCTTTGACTTTATTCCCCTCCCAGGTGAACATAAAACCTTGCTTCTCTAAGATTTATTACTAGCAAGGCACTTAGAAAATAATCATATGATTGGGAAAAGCTTGCACTGATTTATGGGAGGAAAGTTAGATTTGACAAATCTGTTCCAAGTTCTTAAAGGTTGTAACTAGCATAATAGATGTGTACGAGATGATGAGGGACATAGATTGAGTGGACAGTCAGACTTTTCCCCAAGGCGACAATGGCTAACGTGAGGGGGCATAATTTTAAGGTGTTTGGAGGAAGATGTAAGGGGGATGTCAGGGGTAAGTGTTTCACACAGAGAGTGGTAGGTTCGTGGAATGCACTGCCTGCAGAGATTGTGGGGGCAGATACATTAGGGACATTTAAGAGACTCTTAGATAGACACATGAATGATCGAAAAATGGAGGGCTATGTGGGAGGGAAGGGTTAGATAAATGTTAGAGCAGGATAAAATGTCGGCACAACATTGTGGGCCGAAGGGCCTGTACTGTGCTGTAATGTTCTATGTTCTACCTGTTCAACTGTGACTGCACTGTAACTACCACTCCCAAGACAAGATGAGTTAAGGATGTAAATTTAATCAAAGAGCAGAATTTGGAAACTACCACTAAATTGAATTTCATAAGCGGCATCTTGAAGTATCGCACTGGAATTCTTAAATTCCTACATCATTGACATCACTGCCTGGAAACTGAGTTTCACACTCTTTAGCTCCACTAAATGCACTGTGTACAATGGTCACATCCACGCCAATGAAGTTGTTCAAAAATCTTTGGAAAGCAGTGCAGGAATTCACGAGCTAAAATGGGAAAATGAGTCCCTGGAGAGCTGTGCATAGAGTTCACACCTGCGGTATCATTGTCCTTGCAGACCATGAGGAAGTGAATCAGAGCTTTAAGAAGCTTGCTGTCGTTGGCATTAATAGAGCGGCAGGAAAGGATCCGACGTAGATGAGGGAACCACAAGGGAGAGGAGGCATGGAACTCTCTTGTAAGTCTGGGGAGTCACCATGTCAACATCTGGCTGGGTCATCTCCTTGCTGTGAATTATCAGGTACAATCGGATCAATGGGCTGGTGATTGAAGTGTACGGGTGACAAGTGATTTACCAAAAAGCCTGCAATCAGTGAAAGGAGCTGAAGGGGATTATGTCCCACTGTCATTCTATTAGTTTCAAGACAGTCATGGGAAAAGATAGGACTGGTCCTCAAGTCAAAGTCCTAAGTTGGGGCAAGGCTAATTTTGATGGCATCAGACAGAAACTTGCAAAAGTTGATTGGGAGAGGATGTTTGCAGGTGAAGAGACATCTGGCAAGTGGAAGGCTTTCAAAAGTGAGATAGGAAGAGTTCAGGGCCAGCATGTTCCTGTGGCAAGGTTAGAAAACCAGAAGAACACAAGGGATATTAAAGGTCTAGTCAGGAAAACAGAGGCATATGTCAGGTATAGGCAGTTGTACAGTTACACTCACACCAATCCCGTTAGTTTTATTCTCCCCACTTTCTCAACAACTACTTCCCTCCCTCAGCCCCAGATTCCTCCACTAACCTACACACTTGGGGTAATTTACGGTGGCTGGTTACCCTGCCAACCCACATGTCTCTGGGTTGTGGGAAGAAACAGGAGCACCCAGAGGATGTCTGTGCAGTCACGGAGAATGTGCAAACTCCACACAGCACACACGGTGAGGCAGCAGGGGTCAATCATAGCTGCCCTGAATGAAGGTCCAGCAAGGTATTTGGTTTAAGGACAGATACAAATGGGCAACACTTTTTTGTTCCCTCGGATGCTTAGCCTCATGAAAGAAGGTAGCAAGAAAAATGAATGTATAGAGGAAAGTCCCATGTTTAAAGATTTAATGGCTTCACAGACCTGCGTATGCCAGAATCAGAATCATAGAACACAGAACATTACAGCACAGTACAGGCCCTTCGGCCCACAATGTTGTGCCAACATTTTATCCTGCTCTAAGATCTATCTAACCCTTCCCTCCCACAGAGCCCCCTATTTTTATATCATTTATGTGTCTATCTAAGAATCTCTTAAATGTCCCTAATGTATCTGCCCCCATGACCTCTGCCTGCAGTGCATTCCACACACCCGCTACTCTGTAAAAGACTTACCCTGACATCTCCCTTATACCTTCCTCCAATCACTTTAAAATTATGTCCCTCGTGTCAGCCATTGTCACACTGGGAAAAAGTCTGATTGTCCACTTGATCTATGCCTTTTTACACCTCTATCAAGTCCCCTCTTATCCTCCTCCTCTCCAAAGAGAAGAGCCCTAGCTTGCTCAACCTACCCTCACCAATCCAGGCAGCATCCTGGTAAACCTCCTCTGCACCCTCTCTAAAGCTTCCGCATCCTGCCTATAATGAGGTTACCAGAACTGAACACAAGCCAGAATCTTTTTCCCAGGGTAGGAATTTCAAGTACTAGAGGTTTTAAGGTGAGGAGATGGGCAGTGGGAAGTTTAAAGATGTGCTGGGTGCCTGGAACAAGCTGCCAGGGTTGGTGGTGGAAGCAGATACAATAGTAGTGTTTAAGAGGCTGTTAGAAAGACATGAATAGACAGGGAATGGAGGGATATAGATCATGTACAGGAGGAAGGGATTAGTTTCATTTACCATCATGATCAGCACAAGCATTATGGGCTGAAAGGCCTGTGCTGTACTGTTCTATGTTGTGAGGGACCTTGAGATACATTTTGACCCTGCCAAAGGCCAGTTGTGGGTCTGGTGCAGTGGTGGGCACAGCATGACTCACGAGTGTAAGTGGGTTGTGTCAGCTCCTCCACAGAAGGAGTTTGCCATCATGACTACTGAAGGCAGCTCTGGGAGAGGAAGCCCCTTCTGCTCCCAAGCAAGCTCAGCTCCTCCTCAGTCTGCAACAATCAGGATCCATTAAAGTCACATTGGTGGGAGAGGTCTTCCTGCTGTTTGGAAGTGTGGGTGGCTCACATGGGGTGGGAGGGAGGGGTGGCAACTGACTAGCCAAGCAAGGGAACAAAAACACAACACAGGGGTTGAAATTATCAGTCACCCCCACCCCCCTTCGCTCACCACACAGTCAGAAGGCAAGGCTACAGGCACACAATTGTGTGTCAACCCCTAACCTCCAAACACCCACACCAAATAATTGTCACAATAGCAAGCAAAGAGCAAGCTCATGGAGAACCCAAATACAGCACACTGGTACAAGACTGGAGTCTGGATACTTACTCAGAACCAAACACAGGTAGCAACCGGAAGGAATCTTACCTCAGGGCTCTGAGGTGGGGTCCCAATACAAAAACTGGATATCCTAAGAGGAACAGTGAAACCAGAACTGCTCTAGAGGTGCCAACTCTAAGCAGCCAGGTGACAAAGTATACCCAAAGGTTGACCAATACTCCAGTAACTAGTGCTAGTGAAACCAGGGATCTTATGCTAGGCCCCTGATGGGGCTCAGGTGTGTGTCGTTATGCAATTAGTCCAGCATGGAATCCATGTGCTGCACAACGAGGCACCATCAATGGAGCAGAATTGAGGGCCAGCACTTGGAACCATGACAATAATGGCACCACACAAACCAGTAGATTCTGGAATTATAGAAGCCCAGACTGTGATGCCTGAGAATATTTAACACTAAAATATTAATCTGTCTTTTCAATTCTAAGTGTGGTGTGTGGACAAACGCTGTGGGATTGTCTGGGGAATGTCTGTGGTAGGGTGGGGACTGTGGTGAGGTCATTGTCTGTGCCTGACAGTTCTGATGTAGGGTTTCGACTCGAAACGTCGACAATACCTTTCCCTTCCACAGAAGCAGGTTGCATCCAGTTAATGTTTCAAGTTAATGACCTTCCATCAAAACTGAAAGGGTGACAAAACAATGTGTTTAACATTGCAGAGAGTAGGGAGGATAGAAAGGACAGAGGGAATGTCTGTGATAAGGTGGGGACAACAGTGTCCAGGTGCCCTATAAGAGGGGGAAATGAACGCTTACTAATTATGACTGACCCATCTCTGTAAATAGAGACAGTAGAATAAGGGCAGTTGTAGAAACAAAAACAATGCAGAATTGCTATAAAATGCAAAATACAGACGTTGTTGGAAATCTGAAATAAAAGAACTCAAGAAAAGCTGGGTTAATGTTACAGGGGACGATCCAACATCAGAACCGGCTGGTTCCCTCACAAACAGGGAAGGCTGGTTATCTGATCCTTTGCCAGAGTCAGTTTCCTGGTTAACTGCAGCCATTACAGGCAGTCCATGTCACAATTTAGACAGAGAACGAAGCCTAGAGGTGCCGATGATAAGGACAATGGAATGTTCCAATCAGCCATCCAACACCTGGCATTTATTCAGTTGCACTAGGGGAAATTTTACTGTTTTGTATGTCTGGCTTTGCTTCACATCCTTCCCCAGTGACATCTGTCCATCTCAGATCTAATGCTTTCATTTGAATCCAAGCTCCAATAGCTCTCTGAGGGAGAGAGACCTAAATTTCTAATAGCCTTTGCATGAAGAAGTTCCACTAGGCGTGGGCCCTGAATAATCTCTTTAAGTTAAAAGATGACAGTCTCCCACCTGAGGAAATAAGATATCAAAAAATACTTGTTTCCACACGGAGCCCTAACACGTTCCCAAGGGATCACAAAGAAGGGATCGCTGATGTTATTTAGACAAACACATTGGCAGAAAATGGAGATATTAGCAAGTGGAAAATCAGTCTTGGATCTACTGTTGAATGGGCATCGTCCTACCCCTCCTCTGATACATAATGCGATGGGGCAGACTTCACAATGCCCTGTTATTGAGGCTGGATCTATAATGTGGGGAAATTAATTCAGTTCCATTATAAAGCAGTGTAAAGGAAGTGGAGTCAATAACATAGCGAGCTGGCTCCGCAGTAAATCCTGCGGCTAGATTGAACCTGACCTGGCAACCCAGTCAACGGAATTAGAATGAAGGTGTTGCTCGATATGAAGGGACTGAGTAAATGTATGTAAAAGAACTTAACTGTACTTGTGACAGCCATAAATGAAATAAAGGTGAACACTTTCACTCCTACAGCTCCGAATGATTGATGGGTTCCCTCGTTTCCCCTGCAATCCATATGATACTCTCTCTTGCTGACTGAGCCCAGTGCTCCGTATAGTAAACAGCAAGCTTAGCATTGGGAATTAAGGCAATGTAAAATGCACAGGGTTACAGGGGGCCCCAGGGAATGGAGGGGAGAGGGACAACACTCCCTTCTGTGGCAGAAGGAAAGCCTTGCATTTGAGCTGTGCTCCTCACAGCTTGGGGAAATCCCTCAACCATCCCTTGAGGTGGTTGAGCTGTGGGGAAAGCAGAGAGTGAGCTCTGTGCATCAAGCACTGGCATGGCCACAGCTGGTGGCCATGTGGATTATGGTCTGCTCTGGATACAGCTGGTCTTCGAGGGAGTCCAGGAGGGTTGATTCCGGGAATGGGGAACTTTAGTTATGGAATCATAGAGTCATACGGCATGGAAACAGGCCCTTCAGCCCAAGTGGTCCGTGCTGACCCAAGGTGCCCCATCCAGTGTCGGCAGAAGCTGGAGTTACTCTGCTTGGGGTAGAGAAAAGCAAGTGGATTACTTCTCCCATTTCCTATGACAAAGAAGGAAGCCATTCGGGCCCTCGAGACTCTGCTGGCTCTAAAAGCAATCCCATCAGCCCCATGTCCTCACAATTCCCTGCATTCCCTGTCAATTCCCTGGTGATCCACCTACACCCATCTTCACTGAGGGGTAACTTAAAATAACCGATTAACCCATTGACCCACGCATCCTTGGGATGCTGGAGGAAACCGGAGCACCCACACGGTCACAGGGAGAACATGCAAAATCCACACAGTCAGCACCCGAGGTCAGGATCGAACCGGGCTCGCTGGAGCTGTGAGGCAGCAGCTCTACTACCTGCACCCCTGTGTTGCAAGATGAAACGCATCTTTCCCCCCAACAGATGCTGCTCGACCCCCTGAGTTCCTCCAGCTGACCCAGATTCCAGCGTCTGCAGTACTTGTGTCTCCTGGCTGAGGTTTAGTTCATCTTAGGCTGCTGAAGGAAGAAAGCGAGGAAATATTATGGCTTTGATGATCATTTTCCAGCCCTCCCTGACTGGTGAGCTGGAAACTTGCAAACAGGATACCTTGTTCAAATCGGGAGAATGTCGAGTCAAGAGCAAGTGACTACAGGCCAGTTAACCCCGCATCAATGATGAACAAATTATTGGAAAGAATTGCGAGGGACAGTATTAATCATCATTTAGAAAGTTCAGGTTAATTAAAGGAAGTCAGCATGGACTTATTAAAGGAAGATTGTCTGACTAAATCAAATTAATTTTTTGATGAGGTAACAAGGAGAATCAATGAGCTCAGGTTGTTTAATGTAATTTGCATGGATTCTATCAAGATTTTTGACAAGGTCCTGCACGGCAGGGTAGGCAGTGAAGCCCATGGGATCCAAGGGGGGAAAAAGCACATAGATTCCAACATCGGCTTCACGGCAGGAAACAAAGGTGACTGTTTGCAGAAAGTTCTTCAGGGCTGAGTGCTAAGTTCCTTGCTTCTCATGGTACATATCAAAGCCGTAAGTGTAGCACCCATGACCAGGAAGTTTGAGATAATACATAAAGACTCTGGCTGTGTAATTAAAGGTAGAAAGGTGACAGTTGCAGGAAGTGGGCAACTGGAATTCTGTCCGGAGAAGTGTGCGGTGATTCATTTGTAGAAACACCCTGGATAAGGGAACACACAATAATCAGTCCATCACGCAAGCCAGCCTCCCCTCCGTCTACACTTCCCGCTGCCTCGGGAAGCAGCCAACATAATCAAGGACCCCTCCCACCCTGGTCATTCTCACTTCTCCCCCCTCCCATCGGGCAGAACATACAAAAGCTTGAGTGCATGTACCAGCAGGCTCAAGGACAGCTTCTAGCACGCTGTTATAAGACTCTTGAACAGACCTCTTATATGCTAAAGATGAACTCTTCATCTCCTAGTCTACCTCATCATGGCCCTTGTACTTTATTTGTCTGCCTGCACTGCACTTTCTCTGCAACTGTAACACTTTATTCTGCATCCTTTTTATTTTTCCTTCTGTACTGCCTCAATGTATGGAACGTTCTGTATAGACGGCAGGCAAACAAAAGCTCAGTACATGTGACAATAACAAACCAATCAACAATGGAGTTATACAGCAAGCAGCCCACGGTGACCCATTTACACTAATCTTACAATAATCCCATTTCTTATTCTCTTCACATTCTCATCAACCCCCCCCACATTCTACCACTCAACTACACACTACGGGGCAATTTACAGCGGCTAGTTAACCAGCAACCTGCGTGCCTTTGGGATGTGGGAGGAAACTGGAGCATCTGAGGGATACCAACCTCGCAACAAGGAGAACGTGGGAACTTCACACAGACAGGGCCTGAGGTCAGGATTGAACCCAGGTCTCCGGCACTGCGAGGCAGTGTCTCTAACCAGCTGCACCACTGTGCCGCCCTTCTTCCCGAAGGAGGCACGACTCCACGGGAACGTGGGATTGACTGTTCAGTTAAGATAGGAGGGAGGAAGCTGCGGCACTGA
>JAUZTB010000078.1:15347715-15361095 GCA_034780895.1 Rhynchobatus australiae
CCCTAGACTGTTGTCCTTCCCCACCGAGCCCTTGCGTTGGCTGCACCCAGCTTCAGTGCGTCCCTCAGCACGTACTCCTGCAGCCAGGAATGTGCTAGTTGGCAGCATTCCCCTACGGACATCTCACAGTGCTGGGAGACAAACAATTTCCGGGCAGGCCAAAGGGCATCTTTCCCTGAACTGATGACCCTTCAGCAGCAGTTGATGTCAGTCTCTGTGTGCGTCCCCAGGAACAGCCCGTAGATCAGAGAATCCTCTGTTACGCAGCTGCTGGGGATGAACCAGGACAAGGACTCCTGCATCTTTCACCACACTCTCTTCACGAACCCACACTCCATGAAGAGGTGGGTGACTCTCTCATCCCCAGCACAGTCCCCCCTGGGGCAGTGTGTGCTGGGGGTGATGCCCCAACCATGCAGGAGGGATCTGACTGGGAGGGCCCCTCTCACCGCCAGCCAAACCAAGTCTTGGTGCTTGTTGGTGAGTTCTAGCGATGAGGCATTCTGCCAGATGGTCTGGACAGTCCGCTCAGGGAACCAGCCCACGTGTCCATCGAGTCCTTCTGCAGTGTCTGCAGGATGTTCCATGCTGACCACTGCCTGATGGACTTGTGGTCAAAGGGGTTGGTGCGGAAGAACTTCTCCACAAAGGACAGGTAGTGCGGCAACAGCCTTCGCAACAGTCGGGACAGGTAGAATCTCGGTACGTAGTGGCACTTGGTGCCCACGTACTTGAGTTCCACGACCAGCCTGATGCAGCCACAGACTAAGGTGGTCATCAGGATGAGGGCGACATTGGGGACAGCTTTACCCCCATCATCCAGGGACTTGTGCAAGGTGACCTGTTGGACCCGCTCCATCTTGGATCCCCAGATGAACCGGAAGACAGCACTGGTGATTTCCAAGCCAGAGGAGTGGGGAACAGGCCACACCTGCGCCAACTACAGCAGCCCTGAGAGCACCTCACACCTGATGACCAAGCTCTTCCCAGTTATCGACAAGGAGCGCCATTCCCACGGTCCCAGTTTCTGCTTCACCTTCCCAATCCGCTCCCGCCAATTTTTGTTGCACGCCTCTGCCCCTCCGAACCAGATCCCCAGCACCTTCAGACAGTCAGGCCTGACAGTGAAGGGGACATTGGATCGGTCGGGCCAGTTGCCGAAGAGCACGGCCTCGCTCTTCGCGCACTTCACTCTGGCCCCTGATGCCAGCTCAAACTGGTCACAGATGCTGATCAATCTGACCTCGGGTCCGAGCAGAAGACGGTGATGTCATCCATGTACAGGGAGTCTTCACCTGGGTGAGCTCACTGCCTGCAACGCCACCTGTCACACCTGGCTCTTATCCCTCCTGGTGGATTTGGCAAATGGCTCTCTCTATACAGCACACGAACAAGATGGGAGAGACGGCAGCCCTGCCTGACTCCAGACTTGATGGGGAACCCATTGATTTGGACTGCACTACGGATGTCTGTGTAGAGCAGTTGGATCCAATTCCTGAGTCCCTCCCCAAATCCCATTTTGAAGAGCACGTTTTACTCTCTTCATTGACGTGCTGTACTGTCAGCAGCATGTTTCATTTTACTTAAGTACAACTGCATTGTTATTTGTCTCATGGATCCAGCAAGGTCTCCCTTTGCTCCCACCACCCTAACCCTAACCCCAGGTCCTCCCTCTCTTCACACCTACTCCAGACAGATTAGCTGCTTTAAGCTTTCAGTATTATCTCCTAGTCGACACCTGCCTATGTTATGCGTTTTCTTTTGGTTGTGACACTCCTTTGGATCTCTCCAATCTTCCCCCTCTCGGCAAGTTTAAACATGCCTATTTTCCAAATTTTCCCTGTTCCAAAAAAGAGTCATCGACCTGAAATGTAAACTTTATTTCTCTCTCCACAAGTGTTGCTTGACCTGCTAAGTATTTCCCACATTTTCTATTTCTATTTGTTATTTTTCTTGTCTTACTGAATGCAGGTTGGAATCTGGTGCTGTTTAGATCTGATTTTAATGTCATTATCTTGTTTTTCCATAATTTTGATCCAGGTGGATAGTTAGAAGAAAATTAATCGATGAGTTTTGTGGTGACATTAAGTTGGTTGCTTGCTTTGTAGTAAAATAACAGTGTTTTGTAGCTGAGGCAGCAATTTGCTATCATTGTCAGTGAATACAAAATCTTTTTCCCATTCTTGTTGTTTTATTCATATCGGTATTTTTTTATTGATCATTTAATATCATTGTCGTCCTAAAATTAACATAGAATTGCTAACACTTACAAGTTGCAACCTCGACTGTTTCTCTACAGGAGTCTAACGTAGGAGATTATGGCCATGCACAATAGTTGAATTCAGTCTGTTTGCAGGTATCATGGTACCGTATTGCTTCATGTAATGTGTGTTTTTGGCCAGTCCAGTGAGATTAAAGGGTGGCACTGTGGCATAGCCAATGGAGCTGCTTCCTCACGGTGTGTGAGGCCTGGGTTTAATCCTGACCTTTGGTCCTGCCTGTGCGTTATTTGCATTCTCCCTGTGACCGACTGGGTTTTCTCCCATGCCCACAGACATGGGGGGTGGTAGGTTAATTGGCCACTGCAAGTGGCGCCTAGTGTGCAGGTAAGTGGTACAATCTAGGGGGAGTTGATGAGACTGAAGAGAATAAAAAATGGGATTAATATAAATGGGTAGTTGATGGTCAGCACAGACTCAGTGGGGTAGAGTGTCTGTTACTATGCTGTATCTTTCATTTTCTATGACTAACAAGAGCCGAATGGACTTCTGATGAACTTCTTGAAAGCGGCATTTGAAATATAAAAGAGCCATGTGTGGCTTGCTATCCGTGGTTTAGCCACCAAAACTGCAGAGATAATTAACTTGGAGTGTCAATGCATGCAAGAAAGACAAATGCTGCTTTGGGGCCTTCTATCTGCCTGGCTGGCCCCTGGTGTCACTTGAGATTCTGGGTTGAGATGGAAAGGAAGTTGATGGCAGATGAATGTGGCCTGCAGTCCAATTCTTGTGCACCAATGTCATCATTAAACTGGTACTTCTATGCCATCATATGGGGCAATAAAATTGTGAAGGTGGGAAGGAAATGTTACATTTGATTAGTGAAACAAAATCAATGGAGTTATGTCATTTACTCTGATATCTAGAAGCATTTCTTTGGGCAATGAATGAATGGTTTATTTGTGGATAATGTCTGTCATTGTGTGTCACAAAAATTAAGGAATAATTGCAACAGCTGTCATGGACAGAGGGCCAAATAGCAACCTCTCTTACCATTGCTGACATAATTCTATGATATTTCATCAATGTTCATCTAATTCCACAAGCTGCAATAGACCAGTTCAAGACACCATGCTCATTTTGAGACAGCGCTCTATTCCCTTCAGGAGTTCCGCACAGGATGAGGAAGGGTATTGATTTCCCTAGTCCTACAATGATGTTTTCCTTTCCTTCTTTTAAATCCAACACACTATTTCCTGATCTCACTCCATTCCCAAGACTGAGATACTTTAGTCCGTAAATGTTTGGTTCAAAGATAAACTGGTAGGCTAATGGACTACTGTCACTTATCCTTTTTGTGAGAGTTGATGGGGAAAAAAATCAAAAGGGAGTTGATTGTCATGCATGAGAGAGAGTAAATTGCAGAGGGTGGGGAAGGAATGGGACTGTTGGGATTACACTCCTGGGAGCCAACATAGACCTATTGGGCTGAATGGTCTCCTGTGTTGTTCTAAGAAAAAAACAAGGCAAATTTAAATTTTTAAAAATTGCAAACTTTTTTTTGCATTAATAATTTTACTACTTCCAAGAGAAGAAAAAGTCAGCAAATGAAATCAAAGTGATCCATGTTTGGACATGATGTGATGCCCAATGTGACGAATAATGTGGTTCTAAATGAGCTAGTTGCCTGGTCCTGTCCTCTGGTAATCCCATGTAGACACTTGCAGAGTCCTTTTGGTGTGCTTAACCCTCAATAACCACCACTACAGCAGCTTGTACTCTCATTAAAACAAAGGCAAAAAATTGACAAATTCAAAACATTCTGGAAATACTCAGCTGTTCTGCCAGCATCTGTAGAGAGAGAGAGAAACAAATTTAACAGGAGATTTCAACATCCCAAAATAGGTGAGTTGACAGCCGGTGAATGGGACAAACTGAGCTGCAGCTGATGGTTCTGAAGGGAAATCATGGCGTTTTACCACTCCTGGGGAAGTAAGTACCAGACTTGGGTGGACCCACTACCAGTCCAAGGTGTGCTGAGTGACAAATGTTAATGTATTTTTCACTTTGTTCTGTCACTGCATTTCAATGGCACCAGCCCTGGCATACGACTGGTGACCATCATGATTTGTGTCAGGATTCCTGACACTAGATTTGAAATTAAAAAGTAAGTAAGCTAATTTCAGTTTATAGTTTACATATTTTTTACTTATTTGTGTTGGCTGTGTTTTAATTATTATTTTACAAAACTAAAGAAATTTTAGGGTAGCACAGTGGGTCAGCTGGTAGTGCTGCTGCCTCAGTTTCAGTGACCCAGGTTCCATCCTGACCTCTGGTACTGTGTGGAGTTGGTTTGTTTGTCCCTGTGCCTGTGTAGGTTTTTCCCTCGTGTTCCATTTTCCTCCCAAATCCCAAAAGTGCGAGAGTGGATGGGTTAATTGCCCACTGCAAATTGTCCCAGGCGTGTGGATAAATGATAGAATCTGGGGGGAGCTGATGGGAAAATAAAGTGAGATTCCTGTAGGATTACAGTAAGTGGGCAAGGTGAGTATGGACTGAGTGGGCCAAAGGGCCTGTGTTCATGTTATATGATTGTTATAATTTTTAATTGCTTAAAGCAACTTCAGTAGCTTTTAAATGTCTCTGGGTGTCAGAGATCAAATCATAGAGATATACAACAGGCCCTTTGAATCACCGAGTTTGTGCCAACCATCCACAATAATCCCGATTAATCCCATTTCTTACTCTCCCCACATTCTCATAAATTCCCCCTAGATTCAACCACTCAATCCTCCATAAACCTACTGAATACTGAAAGACCTGGATAGAGTGGATGAGGTGAGGATGCTTCCATTAGTAGGACAACCTAGGATCTGAGGGCACAGCCCCAGAGTAAAGGGGTGTCT
This sequence comes from Rhynchobatus australiae, assembly GCA_034780895.1. NCBI lineage: Eukaryota > Metazoa > Chordata > Chondrichthyes > Rhinopristiformes > Rhynchobatidae > Rhynchobatus > Rhynchobatus australiae. The sequence continues at coordinate 15,352,841 of JAUZTB010000078.1, forward strand.
GTTTAGAACTGAGATGAGGAGGAATCTCTTGAGCCAGAGGGTGGTGAATCAGTGGAATTGATTGCCTCAGAGGGCTGTGGAGGTCAAGTCATTGGGTGTATTTAAGGTAGAGTGTCACAATGTTGAGCAAAGAGCAAGCTTGCAGAGAACCCAAATGCAGCACACTGGTACAGGACTGGAGTCAGGACACTTCCTCAGGACCAAACACCAGCAGCAGATGGAAGGAATCTTGCCTCAGAGCTGAGTAGGAATCCTAACACAAATCGAATCCTCAAACAGGAATAGAGAACACAGAACTGCTCTAGAGTCAAGCACTCTAAACAGCCAGGAGCCAAAGGCTGACCAATACTCTAGCAATTAGTGCTCAAGAAACCCAGGTACTTAAGCTAGGCCCCTGATGGGGCTCAGGTGTGTGTCATTATACAATCAGTCCAGCATGGAATCCATTGCTGGACAACAAGGCATCTAAGGAGCCAAACTGAGGGCCAGAACTCAGAACCATGACAAAAGGAGGATCAGAAGCACTGCTGAAGCTTCAGGAGAACCAGCCTGCTGGAAGGCCCCAACAGTTTGAAGCAGCCATTATGTGGAGGATCCCCAGCTGAGCACTTTTTGGATCCATCTCTATTTTGGGAACTCCGTGTGATTAGGGGAAAATCAAAATTAAAAAAAAGAAGCCAAGTATCAGCATAAAGAATGGCCAAGGACCCACCTCGAAACCCCTCCCCAGTCTCAGCCAGGGCTATGACTGGACAGCAGTGTCAACCAGAACTCAGTGGTGGTCCATTTGTCTCAGAAGGTTGTGGGTTCAAGCCCTACTCCAGATTTTCAACATGATGGGCTGAAGGGCCTTTCTCCACGCTGTATTATACTATCATGGGAAGAGAGAGGCAGGGAGGAGAACATTAGGTGCATGCATCGAGTGCAGGCTGTGACTCCCAGTGCAAGTTCTGAGAGACCAAGAAAGTGCAGTTGGAGATTTGACGTCATTGGTATCTGCACCCCCGTTCCCTTCAGTAACTTTTCTCAGAACAGAAACGGGCCCTACACCCCATTATATCCATGCTGACCGTCTCTGGAAATATCTGAGAAAAGCCAAGCCACTTAATACACAAAAAAATACTCATGTTATCTTGGACATAAAAACTGAAAAAGCTGCAAATCAGCCGGTAAGGCACTGTTTGTGGAGACAGAAACCATCAATTGATGATCCTTCATCAGAGCCATGAGGAAGACTGTTGATGTGAAACGTCTGTGACTCTCTCCACAGGCTGCCTGACCTGCCGAGTCCAACATTGTCCATTTTTATCTCAGATTTCCAGAATCTGCAGTCTTTTTTTTTTCTCTTCAGAAATACAGACATTAGCTTCTAACACAGGTCCCAGGCCTCTCGCGGGCAGATGGTAGAGACACTTGCCTCACAGCTCCAGTGACCTGGGTTCAGTCCTGACATTTGGTGCTGTCTGTGTGGAGTTTGCATGTTCTTCCTGCGACTGTATGGGTTCCCCGAGTCCTCCAGTTTCCTCCCACGTCCCAAAGAAGTGCAGGCTAAAGGTTAATTGGCTGCTGTAAATTACCCCTGGAGTGTAGGTGAGTAGCGGGATTGAGGGCAATGTGGGGAGAACAAAATAGGATTAGTATAAATGGGTGGTCGATGGTCAACACAGACTCGATGGGCTGAAGGGCCTTTTACAACGTCGTATTATTCTTGATCATTACTCCCTTGGGAAAGGAGAGGCAGGAAGGAAGACAACATCAGATGGGAAGGAATTGGACGCAATTGTTCGAGGGAATCCATAGGGAGGAAGTGCAGGGTTAAAAAATCATTGGCTGAGCACCGACCAGATGATTACTATATCGATCAAGGAGCAGGGCTCTCAGTAATGTAAGGAGCACGAGGTTTAAACCTTGGGTGTGGAATGAGAAGTCCATAATTGGCTTAACTGAGATGGGATTAGGGTCGAGGATGGAAAGCATTTTGTTTAACTACATTTGAAAGCTCTATCAAGGACAATGAGGCGTAGTGGGAGTGGGGAATATTCCTTACAAGAATGGAGCTGACAATAATCAAAAGCGATTATTTAGCCTGAGCTTAAGGGAGTTCTGACTCAAGTTGTTTTGCAAACCTCCCATGCCAGGAGACAGAAACTAACCTCAAAACTGCAACACGGGAGTAAAAGGAAGGGGCTGAAATGAAATTATCTCCACTAGAACAAGCTGCATCAAAGCAGTGAAGGGAAAGTGACGAGTTGGGCTGAATTGGAGCTACAACTTCAACTGAGTGTGAGACAATAGCTGGAGGAAAGGACCTTCTCTCTGCACCTAACCCTGGCTGGACCTTCACCAGAAAGGTTGTGGGAGCTTTAGCCCACATCTGACCCATTTGTTCCTTGGTTCACTGTTAACATACCGGCTCTGATTCAATGAGGCGTCTGGAAGTATATGCCAACTCTTCCTCCCCCACTTACTTCCCTGCAACTATTCTCTCTCACAAGCCCATCAACGCCCACCCCATTCTCCTGACACCCGACAACATTAGGGGCAATTTACAGCAGCCTATTAACCTGACAGCCAGCATGTCTTTGGGATGTGGGAAGCAACCAGAGCATCTGGGAGAATCCCACACGGTCACAGGAAAAAGGGGCAAATTCCACACGGACAGCACCGGAGGTCAGGATCGAACCTGGGTCTCTGGAGCCGAGAGGCTGCAGCACCACTGCGCTGCTCTTCATCAAGAAAAGCTTGGTGGCACCAGTGCTGACTGTGTGGCCAAGACCCCGAGGCAGGCGAAGAGGTAGACGGTGCAAACGAGCAATCTCTGCGACTTTGTCCTCATATGCTCAGACCTTGTCTCAGAGGCACCTGCATGTGGTACTGCTGGTAGCACTGACCACGCTGTCCTCATGGGGACAGAGACCCACCGTCACAAGGAGACCACTCGCCACAGCATTTCCAATCTGAAATGACTGGAAATCAATCAGCAGAGCAAAGCAGGGCACTCGTGAGGCAATGTGAATCGCAATAAGTTAGCAGGCAGGTCCAACAAGCATAGAGTAATAGAGCACATAGACAGGCCCTTTGGCCCAACTCATCCACATTGACCAAGATTTCCATCGACGCCAGTCCCATTTGCCATCTCTTGTCCCATGTCTCTCTCACCATTTCCTATCCATGTACCTGTCCAGATCTCTCTTAAATGTTGTTATTGTTCCTGCCTCAACCACTTCCTCCAGCAGCTTGTTCTACAGACCCACCACCCTCTGCATGAAGAAGTTGCACCTCAGGTCCCTTTGAAATCTTTCCCCTCTCACCTAGTTTTAGATTCCCTTTCCCTGGGAAAAAGACTGTGTGCATTCACCCTATCTATGCCCCTCATGATCTTATACACCTCTATAAGGTCACCCCTCAGTCTCCTATGTTCCAAGGAATAAAGTCCCAGCCTGTCCAACTTCTCCAGAAAACTCAGGCACTCGAGTCCTGGCAAAATTTTCCATAGGTCTTCTTTGCACTCTCTCCAGCATCATGACATCTTTCCTGTAACAGGGTAACCAAAACTGTACACAATATTCCAGGTGCGGCCTCACCAACATCTTGTACAACTGCAACATCACATCCCAACTCCAGTGCCGTGACTGATGAAAGCCAGCGTGACAAATGCCTTCTTCCCCACCCTGTCTACCTGCGATGGCACTTTCAGGGAACTATGCATTTGTACTTCTCGGTCCTTCTGTTCTACAACACTTGCCAGAGCCCTACCATTCACTGGGAAGGTCCTACCCTGGTTTGACTTCCCAAAATGCAACTCCTCACACTTATCTGAATCAGATTATCTGAGACAAAAGCATGTTAGCCTTTTTTGCAAAGGGGTTGGAGTTTAAGAATAGGGAGGTTTTGTTGCAGTTTTATAAGGTGTGGTGAGGCTACATCTGGAATACAGTGTACAGTTTTGGTCTCCTTATCTAAAACAGGATATGGTAGCAATGGAGGCAGTCAGAATGGACTCAGCAGGCTAATGGCTGGGATGAGAGGGTTGTCCTATTAAAGAGAGGCTGGACAATTTGGGTCTGTGTTCTTGGAGTTTGGAAGAATGTGAGGTGACAATTTTCCAAACATACAAGATCTTGAGGGACTTGACTGGTGGGAGTCATGAGCAATGGAATGTAGCTACAAAATAAGGAGGGGCGGGCATTCTAAACGGAGGTGTGTAGAAACATCTTCTCTCAGAGGTGAGTGAATCTCTGGATTTCTCTCCCCCGACTGTGACAGAGCCCAGATCGTTAGATGTATTTAAGGTGGAGAGAGATAAATATTTGAATGATCGAGGAATTGAGTGTTATGGCACAGGAGTTGTGGCCAGCATAGATCGGCCACTGAACAGCAGGACAGGCCAGGTGGCCTACTCCTATATTCTGGTGTTATTGTGTCATTGAAAACTAACAGCGTATTCCCCCAAATCTACAGTCTCAGAGCACTGCAAATCCTTTACCCACCAGTCCTGATTCAATGAGGACTGCAGAACTCAGCAACACCAGGCACACTGAATGAATCTGCCATTTTGTAAAACTACATTTTACATTTACTAAACAGCAGAAGCAGTGTGCTATGGAACAATATGAGGAAACCCACAGCCAGATCAAAGCTCTGCAGTTGTGATGAGTGGTGGAGAAACAGCTAAAGGGAGCAGAACGTTCCCATCTCCAGTGATGGTTGAGTCCAACACACGTTCCAAAAACAAATGTCTGAAGCAAACCAGAAACGCTGAGTGGATGGAATTTTTTCCTGAGTCCTGCTGTCACAGAAGGCAGCCTTTGTTCAATAGGATATCAGGAAGTGTCTGAGAGCACTGGATACAGTGGATTGCATGGGATCAGACAATGTGTCATGTGCAGTACTGAATACCTGTCCTCGAGAACTAGCTGTGTCTCAAGTCAAGCTGTTCCAGTGCAGTTACAACACCGGCATCTGCCTGGTAATGGGCAAAATTGCTCCTCTCTGCCCTCTCCATAAAAAGAACAAATCCAGTCTGGTTTATTATTCCCTTGTAAATCTATCTTCAATCAAACAAACACCTACACATCAATCTGCTCACTGATGCTCAATACAGGATGCTCCAGTGCTTCTCAGCTCAAGGCGAACTCCAGGAGTGACTGCCCATGGGCAGAATCTGACCAAGTGCGACATCATACAGCCCTGGTAAAACTGGCATCAATGAAATCACGGGCGAAACTCGTCAAACTTAGCAAAAGGGTTGTGATTGTTGGAGCTCAAGCATCCCGACCCAAGGACACCACCGCAGGGGTTCCTCAGGGTGGTGTCCATGGCCCAACCATCTGAATTCATCATCCCACTCTGATCGTTCTGTCTGTGGCCTCCTGCACAGTTACAACAGGGACCAACACAAGTGCAGGCAAGTGGATGGGCAATAAAGTCAGCATGGACATGGTGGGCTGAAGGGCCTGCTTCTGTACTGTACGACACTATGACTATGACAAGCTCGAGGAACAACACTTCCTCCCTCTGTGCACACTGCGGCTTTGTGGATTCAGTGTCGAATTCTCCAACATGAGGGAACTCTTCCTGTTTGTATCAGAACTGGCCATTCCTGGCTGATGTCATTCTTGCAGTCACAGATCATACAGTCTGCTGGGCAAGTCCCACAGCCTTGCCACTTACAACACATCGCACAGTCAAAGAAGCATAGCGTGCTTGTAAACTCACCCATTAACTCATTTAGTCCCACTCTATCAGAGATATTCCCTTCGTTCTACATATCTCTCCCCCACATTCTCTCCTTGTTTTATTCTCTTCTCCAATTCTGGCCTGAATTATTACCCGTTTCTCTCTCCACAGGTGCTGCCTGACCTCCTGAGTATTTCCAACATTTTCTATTTTTATTGCCTTCAGCTGTTCCATCAATGTCCTTTCTTGCATCGTAAGTCAGAAGTGGAGATGTTTGCCGACAATTACATGGTGTCCGATCCCATTCACAGCCCCTCAGCACATGAAGCAGCCCATGCCTGTAGGCAATGAGACTCAGACAGCATTGAGACTTCATACCAGTTATGCCTTTCAAGTAACAGGCAATGACCATCTCCAAGAAAAACGAAGCTGTTCCCTTTCCATTGACATTCATACCCATTGCCATTTCTAACTCCTCTACCGTCATGGTCACCCCTGATCAGAGGCGTTACAGGATCAGCCAGGTTAGTTCTCTGGCTACAAGCGTAGATGGGAACAGCAACAGAGAGGTTAATTTACCTGAATGGTCACAAAGGGCCTGGCCTTTTCATCTGGAGACACAAGTTTGAATCCTACTGATACACCTGGGGACTTTAAAGTAATTAAATAAATCTGGAATTAAAGACGAAGCTAGTTTCAGTAATGATGACCGCAGAACTATCTCATTAAAGCTCACGGATATCTTTCTGGGAAGGACTTCTGCCATTCTTACCCAGTGTGACCTACATGCGGCATTGGATTACCCCACCTTCCCATCCCACAACCCCTGATATGGTTCACCCTTAGCAGCCCTCTGGCATTGTTCAATCAGGGGCAGTGAGGGGTGGGCAATAATATAAGCAGGACAAGAAGCTGACTCTCTGCAGCAAATGATTTGCCCTTTAAAGCACTGAAGTCTTTCCACTCTTCCGCAGCGGCACAGCAGGTAGAGCCGCTGCCTCGTAGCTCCAGAGACCCGGGTTCGATTCTGACCTCCGGCGCTGTCTGTGAGGAGTTTGATCATTCTCCCACGTGGATTTCCCCATAGGTGCCCCGGTTTCCTCCCACATCCTGAAGACGTGCGGGTCGGTGGGTTAACCAGCTGCTGTAAATTGCCCCTCATGTGTAGGTGAGTGGTGGAACCTGGGGTAAGTTGGTGGGAGTGTGGGGAGAATAAAACAGGACGAGTGTAATGGGTGGTTGATGGATGGCGCAGACTCAGTGGGCTAATGCTGTTTGACTGCATGACTTATTAGGTGCAAGTGTGATGGAAAATGCTCAGGTTGTTCAGCTCCAACAGTGCTGAAGAAGCTCGATACCATCCAAGCACTCCATAACCCCACTTCAGTATTTGCTCCCTCCATAACCAACGCACCACGGCTCCAGTATCTACCATCTACAAATTAACTGCAGCGACAAAGAAAGCAAACAGCTGCAGATGCCGGAATTCTGAAGTAACGTGGGAAGATGTCAGAAGGTCAGGCAGCATCGATGGACAGAGAGAGGTACAGTAATTTATTCAGGCCAATGACCTTTTGTCAGAACCAGGTAAAATGAGAGACCGAGCATGTTTGTGGTGGTAGAGGGAGCAGGGTGATGGGGAGAAGAGCTGGAGGGAACGGTTGATACAAACAGAGGGCAATGTTGGCTGAGACGGGATGTTGAGGGTTCGTTAACTATCTAATAGTTTCTCCTTCAGCACTCACACTCAACATTGACCTTGTCAAGCCAACTTAGAATCTCCGTTCCAATGACATCACCCCCCCGCTCTTCCCACCTGCTGAGAGAATTGATCCAACCTTCTCTTCCTTTTCCCCATAAGGCAGTCCCATCATCACAGAAATTACCCTTGTGAACCTTTCCTAAATTGTGTCCGATGCAAGAAAGAAAGGAGACCAAAACTGTGCACAGAACTCCTGGTGCAACTCTTCAACATCTGCACAGTTGAAGCATCCCTCACCTACTTGTATGCCTCCTCCCCTTTGTACAAAGGCAACACTCCACTTGTATTCCTCATAACTATCTGTAATCCTTGTGTCTTGTGCATGAGGTTGCCTGGAGCCCTTTGTCCAGCAGCTTTCTAAGGTCTCCATTGACATAATATTCTAGTTTCTCATTTTTCCTAACAGACCGATAAACCTCAAATTCTTCCTCAGAATCAGGTTTATTATCGCTGACATATGTCGTGAATTTTGTAGCTTTGTGACAGCAGTACAGTGCAAGACGTAAAACTTACTATAAGTTACAAAAATCAATAAATAGTGCAAAAGAGGAATAATAAGATTGGTCCATGAACCCATGAACACTCTCAGGAATCTGACGGCAGAGGGGAAGAAGTTGTTCCTGAATCGCTGAGTGTGGGTCTTCAGGCTCCTGTACCTCCTCCTGATGGTAGTAACGTGAGGAGGGTATGTTCCGGGTGGTAAGGGTCCTTAGTGATGGATGCTGCCTTCTTGAGGCATCGCCTCTTGAAGATGTCCTCGATGGTGGGGAGGGTTGTGCCCGTGATGGAGCTGGCTGAGTCTACAACCCTCTGC
>JAUZTB010000078.1:17276016-17283516 GCA_034780895.1 Rhynchobatus australiae
TGGAAAGAGAATATGTTTAGGACGATGGTGCATGGCTAAAAATGTAGTAAATAATCGTAAAATGTACAAAATGCAGATTCCTACTTTAAAGTGTTGCTCATATGTATCAGTGTTCCAGTGTGTGTGTTTGCTGAAATGGGACAATGTTGCATGCACTGGAAACACAATAAAAGGAAACTAACTGTTGCAAAATTGAGAAGTATAATGTTAAGTCAAGCCAACATATTACCACAGAGAGTGGGTCGAAACAAAAGTACGAACAAATCTAACCTTAGCTGGACTTTTCTCTGAAATAAGGGTAAGATAGTTCTGGGAATAAAGGACGTTATGAGCTGAGCCAAATTGGAAAATAAAACGTTTACAGAGTATGGAGGTGAGAAGGAAAAGTGCAGAAAAACGGGGAAGAGAAGGGAGGTACAGAGAGACGAAGAAAGAACGAAAGTCGGGTTTAAGAGCACGGTTTTTGGAGAAGGGGACATGTTGCACCGGGGAGTAGTTGGAGCACGGTGCGGATGGGAGTGGGCGTTGGAGTGTGGGTGTGTCTTATACAGAGGGTGGTGTTAGAGTGTGGGTCGAAGCAGTGAGGGTGTAGAAACACGTTTCAAGATGAAGAAAGTGGCATGTTTAAGCCCTGAAGGCTGTCGGAGCCGAGAGGGTTGTTGGTCCGGGGAGACTTGAAGCAGAGGGTGTACTGGAGCATGGGTTTGTTGGAGCATGGGAATGTTGGAGCATTGGGTACCGGAGCATAGAGTGTGAAAGCGCGGGGTGCTGTGACATGGAATGTTGGGTTACAGGTTTCATGAAGTCGGCTTGTCATTGGGCAGTCGATGTAGGAGCGGGCTGAACTATGGATAGTTGGAGGAGGGGTTTGTGTAGCAGGGCAACTTTCGAGCACGAACTGTTTGTGATGCGTGTTGCAGCATAGTTTGTTGGGGCAGGGTTGTATTGTTGGCGTTGTGTTTCTTGGAGAGCGGGTGTTATTGGGGTAGTGTGTTGGACAACCGAGTGTGCTGGGGATTGTTGGACTGGGGTTGTTAAAGCGAGGTTGTTGGACACGGGTTAAAGGCAGGCAGATTTGGAGCTGCGGGTGGAACCGGTGGTTGGAACTTCGATGTTCGAGAAGGGGAGATTGGAGCAGGGACATTGAACTGGAGGGGAATAATGCAGTAGGATGAAGCATGGGAAGTTGGAGCAGGGACATTGGATCAGGGAGGGGTGAACAGGGGCTGGATAGAACGGGTGTTGGTTCATGAGAGTGTTTGAGCATGGAGTAGAGCGGTAGTTGAAACAGCAGTTTGAGTATTCTTCTACCCCTCTCCGTCTATCACCATTCAGGTAGTTTTATGCTTAATAATTCTACATGTTATATCTCTTTGACAATTATTAAACTTACTCCTCCTCAGTCGTGAAATCTCAGCCTGAAGTTCGGAGATTGAGCTGAGAATCTTCTGAGAATCTCCTGAAAGTGAACGAGGACAACATCGAGGAGGTCTATTTATCAATTAGTTTATCGTGACTTCCGTCTAGTTTTACTCTGAGAGAACGGCATTAATCGTTGTCACATAGTAGATAACAATGTAAAAGGAGAAACGTGTGTTCGGCACAGATGTTTCAGACCTTGAATCATGTCAGTGAGACAGTCAGTGACCGGGAGTTGACGAATCAACACTCCCACCTCCACCTCGTGCTAAGTGGAAGTGGGGAACGTCAACAAATCTGCAGCTCCCAATTCAAGATGCTCAACTCAGTCTTCCACCCCCATTGAAAAATTGCCCACAAAGAGTCCCCGTGTGCTTATAACCCAAAGTTTGACTCTGAAAAAAAAAGGCTTTCTGCAAAGTACCAAATGTCCGAAACCACCAGTTACTGGTGGCTGTTGCTTTGCGCATCCTGCCAGCTGTGGAACCCCTGCCAACCAAAAACACAGAAAATCCCACCCACAGCTCTTTAGAAACATGGAAACATAGAAAAAACTACGGCACCACTCAGGCCCTTCGGCCCACAAAGCTCTGCAGAACATATCCCTACCCTAGAAATTACTCTGCTTACCCATAGCCCTCTATTTTACTTAGCTCTATATACCTATCTAGCAGCTTCCGCTCTTCCGTCACTCAACATCTGTGTCAATGAAATGGAAAGCAGGGTTAAGTCTCACAAACTAACTTAGACAGCAAGAACACAATATCCACCACCACCACCACACAAAAGATCTCTTCATTCGGTTAGCCGAGACACATAATATAAGGGCAGGGAGGAATTGTATACAATACGTTTGCATGGCACCGTGTTTAGCTTTGGTCTCTACATCACACGAAGGATATGATCGCAGTTGAGAGCAGAGAGGTTTGATAAGAATTTTGGCAAATAAAATAACATGTTTCTCTGAAAAGAGAATGAATAGATCGGGATTCATGTCTCTGGATTAAGAGAGAATCAGGACAGATGAAACTGAGATATATCAAATTATGAAGGGCACTGATCGCAGTGCCTGTTAGTATCAAATAATTGGTGCAAAATATGAGAGAGGAGAGGTGGTAAACCTTCTCACACGGAGCGTGGTTGGAGTGTAGACAACGCTGCCTGATAGATTGGAAAACACAATACTCTTTCGTGAGTATTTCAACATCTACGTACGGCTCCTGGAAATTGGAATTAGGATTGGCAATGTGTCTCGAAAAGGAATAGACATGATGTGTCGAATAGCCTATTCCTTCAATGTGACTAATCCCTAATAACCTATGTCATTGTGCCAGTGAAAACTCCGCATCCCCAATCTCTTGCATGCACTGGTGGGTTTGCTGATTCAACACTCTCAGCTCCACCTCGTGCAAAGTGGGAATGGAGTATTTCAAAGTATCTTCAACTCCAACATCCCCGACGTCGACTTACACCTCCATTTGTAACATTGCCCACACAAACTTCCCGTGTGCCAATAACCCAAATTTTCATTCAGCCAAAAATGGTTGCTGCAAACTACCAAGTCCCCCAGACCAGCAATCACTCTAGGCTGGTGCTATCTGCATCATGCCAGCTGCCTAACTCCTGCCAACACTAGCATAGAGAATTCCACCCACAACACTTTTTCCTAACGTGCCAAGCTATTTCATGAATCATCCGAGTTGCGAAATGGATGTCACAAGTTAACGAATGATTGACGGCCATGAGTCACAAGAGCAATGTTTCACTGCGGATGACTGAGTCTGGAGGGATTGGATTTGATATAACCGAACACAGACGTTCGAAGCAAGGTCATGGGTAGCATCTCTAGATCAGGAGAGACTCAACAGAGATGCAATAGAGATATATCAAATTATGAAGGGCATAGACATCAGACCCTGTAGGTATCAACTAATAATGACAAAATATGAAAGGGGAGATGAGGAAACTCTTCTTACACCGACCATTGTTGGAGTGTGAGCAACGCTGCCTGAAAGAGTGGAAAATACAATATGCTTGAGTGAGTATTTCAAGAGTCAGGTGCAGCTGCTTGAAATTAGAATTGGATTGGCAACGTTTCTTCGAAAGGGATAGGCATGATGGGACGACTAACTCATTCCTTCATTGTGACTAATCTGTAACAACCTTTGTCAGTGTTGCGAGCGCAACCTCCTCTTCCCCACGCCCCAATTTCCTGCATGAGCTGGTTGGATTGCTGAATCAACACTTCCACCTCCTCCTCGTGCAAAGTGGGGTTGTGGGATCGGGCCCTTCAACTAAGCTTCAGCACCTAGTCCACGATGTCCGATTTCGTCTTGTCTCCCAGGTTCAATAGATCGCTTTCCCTAATAACCCATCTGATTCTCCATTTCTATCGGGTTGCAACATTTGATGTGACACAGTTGGGGGTGCGATTCAAAATTGCCTCTGTGCGGGAATCATGAGAACGATCAGAGTAGCAGAACAATGTAACTGTATTCTGAACTGCTGATACGGCCGTTAGGTTAGACTTCACTCTCATCATTACTGTTCCTCTGGGAAAAATCCGGGTCAGCTTGGTTCCTGTAGTCTGGAAGTCCGTTCAAAGCCATCTCAGGGCAAGATAATGAAGGATGAACAGAGAATCTGAACGATTTAACAACTCTCCAAACTGGAAACACAACAATTGTTTAAACTGAATTTCACATTCCCCGTTACTCTTCAACTGGGAAAGTCCCATCGGGAGGCCAGCAGCTTCCGCCTTTATTTCGTTCACCAACTGTGTCACTGAATCAGAAAGAAGGTTTGAGTCTTACATGTTATCTTCGACTGCAAGAATCCAATTTCCACAACCAGTACCACAGCAATGGTCCCAGGATTCGGTTAGTCGGGGCAGTAAGGGCGTGTAGTAGTTGGGTAAATTACGTTTAATCACACCATGGACACCGTTTTTAGATCTGGTCACTTCGTCACAGGAAGGATGTGATTATACAAGAGTTCGGCGAGCATTCACGAGAATGTGGGCAGTAGTAAGTGAAATAAGATTGAATAGTTCGGGATACAGAGCTTTGGATCAGGAGAGATTCAGTGGAGCTGCAATTGAGATATATTAAATTATGAGGGGCAAAGTGAGGTTCAAGGAGAAAAGGTCAGGCATTTTTAATACAGTTAGCAAAATAACAGAGGCTGTAGTTTTCAAGTGATCTGTATAAGGATGAGGCGGATGTAAGGTAAATTTTCTCACAGATAGCGTGTTGGAGCGTGCGCATCGCTACCCAAAACAACGTGCTTGAGTGAGTATTTCATGAACATGTTACGAGTGCTGGAAATTGGGATTAGGATTGGCATCGTTTCTTCGAAAACATTGGGCACGATGGGTCGAGTAGCCTGTCGTTTTACTGTGATCTATCCGTGGCAATATATGTCGGTGTTGCCAGCGCAAACTATGCTTCCCTGCGCCTCAGTCTCCTCCATGCAAGATGCGATTGCTGAGTCACCGCTCCCACATTCTCTTCAGGCAAACATTGGTGGGGGATGGGATTCTTCAACGAAACTGCAGCTTCCAGACAAAGTTTCCAGACTCTGTCTGATACCCTTTTTCACAACAGTACAACACAATGTTCCCATGTTCTAATAACCACAAGTTTCATTCAGCTTGTTACAAACTGTCAAATCTCCCAAACGACCAGTCTATCGAGTCCGATTTTCTGTGCATCACTGTAATCTACCGTCCTCATGCCAACCCCAAGCTCTCATAACCTCATTCATATCTCTTACTCCAAGCGCCGCAAACTATTCCATGAATCACCGGAATTGCAAAAGGAGATGTCAAGAATAAACAAATGACTGACGTCCATGTGTCCCAAGAGCAATATTATGCCGAGGGTGAGATTGTGTCGAAGGATTGAAGCTGACATTACACGACACGGACTTCAGAACTCCGATGATGTACAGTAAGATCTCAAGGTGGGTGGGAGTGGCAGCAAATTATGGACAACATTTTCACGCAAAGGGCGGGAATGACGTCATCAACATGGCCGGAGCATGACGCCAGATAGTGTGGTGTTGGCTTATGTCACGCAGCCGCAAGAGGACATCACGCAGCAGAGGAAGAGTCTGGGTATTGTGGTGTGGAGATCAGAACAGGAGACAAAAGTGATGTTAGATGGTCGCTATGATACCACGTAGCGGGGGGAGTGATGTCATATGGAGTGCATTGATTTTAACGGGGATTGAGTGATGTGAAAGGAATGGATGTGGTTGACGTCACCAAACTAATCGGGTCAGCGACGTCACACTGTGCGGGAGAGCGGAGCATAGAATTATGTGATGCAGTGAGGCGGGTCATGGAATCTCAGCCACCCCGGTTATTGAAGTAATGTTCAGGAGACATGTTTGATAATATCAGATTTTCCATCTATTTATGGTCATCATATTGCAGGAATGATGGATCGAACTGGGAAGTGTACAGCGGAGATTCACAACACTTTTTGGGACTAGAAAATAGTATTTCTGGAGATTGAATAGGCTGATGAAACTGAGAGGAGATTTTGATGATTTTGCCACAAATTCCAGCATGTGCAGTCTATATCTCTGCATCCAATTGTTTGCGGAGCGCGGACTTGTTGTTTACTTGCATTGGGCCAACCAGCAGGTTTGACGTCATTGACATTTGGTCAACGGATGCGCTATACATTAAAAAAAACACTGGTCCATACGGTGAAAATAGCTCTCTCAAATCACCGCTGGGGCCCACGCTGAGCGCTTAGTAAGGCACCAGTCAATATTCTGTAAAAGCTTGAACTTTCTATCAAGATCATTACAGGAGAAAAAAGATATTTCGTCAATGTGTCCGTGAATCTACACCTCTCATTACCCAACAACATACCCACGCACACACGCACAACACTTTTTAGAGCGAGGCAGCTACTTCTCAGGAGTTTGGAGCTGAAGCACATTTTAGCCACTGAAAGAGCTGGATGGGGAAAGGCAAAGGCCAGGTTCTGGCCACCAGGGAATTGTGAGGTGCTGAGTCGGTGGCGGTGAAAATCTCAGTCATATTTTTCTCTCAAACACGCACACTGTTGTGTTTAAAGCTGAGAAATGAGTGCAGGTTAAGAAATGTCATATGGTGCAGCATTTGATGGGATTTTAAGTGCAGAGAAAAGTGGTATTCCGATTGAATTTCCTGCACATAATTATTAATGCAATATATTTCTGAAATGAAGAAATATGGAATTGCGTGAAAACATGCACACAAGCCGAGGGAAATGCCTGCCCACTGATACCGAGAGAATAGATTGTGCACAGATGACAATGGAATGGAACACACGCCGATCAAGGAAATCGTGAAGTATTTTGTCACTGGATTTCTGGATAAAGACGTTCAACGTAATTTGCTTGTTTCCTAATTATTTGCTTTACTGACGACAAAATATAGAAAGTAAAACACACACCCCTTTATCCAGGGAGCAAATCCGCATCTCAGATTTCTACTCTGAGCGCAATCACACACCTCCATTTCACTCCAATAATTTCAGATCCGCAATAGACTCAGTTCTTATCTAGCAAAACTTGTTACACACGTCCGTGCCCCACACGGCCCCTTTCCCGAAAAGCCAGCACCTATCCTTTGCATCACAGCTGAAAACTTCTGTCCGATACATGCTCACACCACTTCTCGCACAATCACTCCCCCTCTTCCACTTTTCCCTAAATGATCTGTCATTACTCCGCATCACACCGCCAGGGCCACTAACTGATCTGCTGCAGTAAGGCAATCCATTCTTCTCTCCTGTACCACCAACTCACTCTCACACACCTCCGATGACCCTCATTTACATTTGATGAGTGCGAAGCCTGAAAATTTCTTTCATCTCGGACCAAAATTGCAGCCGCAAAATATCCCAGTCTCAAGACATCCCTTGCCATAATAACCCATCTGATTCTCCGTTATCTACCGGGTTGCAGCATTCGGTGTGACCCAGTGGGGGGGGGGGGGTGATTAAATATTGTCTCCGTACGAGAATAATGAGAACGACCGGAGAACCTGATCGATGCCAGATTACTCTGAACTCGAGTCCG
>JAUZTB010000078.1:17286016-17289543 GCA_034780895.1 Rhynchobatus australiae
CACACCCACACACACACACACACACACACACACACACACACACACACACACACACACACAACACTTTCAAAGCGAGTCAGTTTGGAGCTGAAGTTCAGTTTAAGCCACTGCAGTGACTCGGTGGGAAAATGCAAAGGCCAGGTTCTAGCCACCAGTGAATTCTGAGGTGATAATTTAGTGGCGGTCTAAATCTCAGTCACATTTTCCCTCTCAAACACTTCACAGTGTTCTGTTTGAAGATGAAAATTGAGTGTAAGTTAATCATTTTAAAATGGTGCATCATTTGATGGAATATTAAACGAGAAGAAAGGAGGTATACCGATTGTATTTCCCGCACATATAATTATTAAAGCAATATTTTCTCACCATTACTGTTCATTATCATCATTAGTGTTGCACTGGGAAAATGCCAGAGCAGCCAGATTTTTGGAGCCTGGAAATCCGTTCCAGTCCATCTCGGCGGGAAAGTCGAGAATAAAAAGAGAATTTGAACGAGTGAACAACTGTATGAATTGGAGACTGTGCAATCGATCAAATTGAATTTCACACTCACCATTACTCTGCCAATGGGAAAGCTCCATTCGGAGGTCAGCAATTTCCGCCTTTGCTTCACTCACAATCTTTGTCACTGAAATGGAAAGAAGGGTTGAGTCTCCATATTAACCCCAAATTCCGTTCAGCTTGTAACACATTGTCATATCTCCTAAACGATCAGTCTCTTGAGTTCGTTTTTGTGTACATCACTGTAAACTGCCGAACCTCCTGCCAACCCTAAACTCGGACAATCCCTCACAATCTCCTTCTCCAAGCGTGCCCAGCTATTCCATGAATCATCCGAGTTGCAAAGTTTGATGTCACCATTTAACGTATGACCTACGCCCCGTCACAAGAGCCATGTTGCACTGTGGTTGAGTGAGCGTGGAAGGACTTGGGATGACATAATGGAAGAAGTCAGGTCATGGGTAACAAGGTCACAAATTCAGTGGGAATGGCATCGAATGTTGGACAATATCGTCACACAAAGAGCGGTGGTGGCATCAAGTAGAGAGCTAGAGCATGGCGGCAGATAGTTTGTTGTTGGATTATGTCCCCCAACGGCTGGATGACATCATGCAGCAGGGGAAACGTCTGAATATGGTGATGTGGAGATGAGAACAAGGGACAAAAGTGAACTTATATGGAGTCTGACATGCCACGGAGCAGGAAGAGGTGATGCGATTTGGGATGCAGTTATGTCAAAGGGGTGTGAGTGATGTCAAAAGAATGGCGTTGGTTGACGTCACAAAACGGATAGGGTCAGCGATGCCACACGGTGTTGGAGGGTAGAGGATGAAATGGTGTCATGCAGTGAGGCAGCGCATGGAATCTAAAGCTTCCGGGCTATTGAAGTGAAGTTCAGGAGACGTATGTTTGCTAACATCAGCGCTACATTTAGATATGGAACAACAATCAACAACAACCAGGCGCAGACTGGTGCTATATGTTAGCATCCGACACAAACTAGTGCCTGAACTAAAAGGCAGAATTACTGTTTTGGCGATATTCACACTTTTAGAACCATTGATTTTTATTGCAACTTCCATTTGAGGATCTAGATTACCCCAGCCTGGAAATCAGTTCCAGACCGCATCAGGGCGAGAAGCTGGAGAGTGAACCGAGAATCTGAACTAGGGAACAACCCTCCAGATTGGAGACACAGCAATCCATTCAATTAAATTCCACACTCACCATTACTTTTCCACTGGGAAAGTTGTATCCAAACACCAGCGGCTGCCGTCTTGGTTTCATTCATCATCTGTGTCACTGAAACGAAACGAAGGCATCTTGACTTAGACGCCAACACCCCAACACCCTCTCCCCATCTGTTAACTTGACCATCATCCTATGAGTCAGGGCATGAAATATAAGCACAGGGATGTTCTGACAGAACTGTATACAACACAAGTTAGACCACAACATGGACACTACGTATAGCGCTGGTCACCACATGAGAGTAAAGATCCAATTCATTGGATAGGATACAGATGCTGCAAAGACTGGAACATTATTCCTCTGAAAAAAGGGAGCGATGGATGGGGATAGTTATTTTTGGTACAGAGAAGACTAAGGGGATCTAGTCAGTAACACACCAATAAAAATGTCCCCAGTACAGCAGCCAAAGCAACAGGGCACGTAGATGCCAAGTAATCAGCAGAAAGATGAGAGGAGAGATGAGGTAAAATTTCTCAGCTTGAGAACGGTTGGGATGTGGAAAACTTGGATTCAAAGAGTAGAGAATACAAAATGCTTAGATGAGTATTTCAAAAGCCAGGACCTAGTGCTGGTAATGTGGATCTTTTTTTTCGAAAACACTGTTACGATGGTTCGAATGTCCTACGCTTACATTGTGATTACTCTGCCGTGACCAAGCATAGTGATCTCAGCACAAACTACCTTTCCCTACGCTACGCTCTCTTCATGAGCACTCCCACTCGTGCAGAGTGAGAATGGAGACCTTCAACAAACTTACAGCGCCCAATCCGAATCTAGGATTGACACACTTGCTTCGACCTGTGCCAATTGTCCCCGTATGCCGATAACCCAATTAGATTCCTCAAAACAACGCTTGTTACAAACTATCTAAACGCCGAAAACCCATTCGCCCGGCTCTCTTATCATCATAACCTGCCGAAATCCTGCCAGCTTGAACAAGTCGAGATACACATCTTTCTCTAAATACACAATCCCACTCTCTGAATCCTTCCAGTTGCTAAATGCGGTCAAAAGGTAACCTTATAGATGAAGGCTTCGTGTCACGGTGTGTGAATTAACAGGGATTGACGTCAGACGACCGAGGCTTCAGAAGGCTGATGCGGGATCACACATGGGGTGGATGTAACATCACATTGGGGACAATGTTCTCACACAATGTATGGCTGACGTCACCAGCGGACTGGCGCATTACGTCAGAAGGAGTGGTGTTGTTTTGTGTCACGCAGCAGCGGGATATCATATAATGACGAAAACTTCGCAATACGGAGCATGGATAAAAACCAAGGCGACTTATGATATAATATTGAGGCTGTGATGCCACTCACTAGTAAAATATTGAATGGGGTGCTGTAATATCATTGGAATGCTATGCATGATGACGTAAAGGTGGTTGATATGCATGGGATCAGTGATGTAACAGAGGTTCATCGATACCACATGGTGGGGCAGCGTGCAGGATGGGGTGAAGTCATGCAGTGAGGCAAGGCATGAACGTTAAAGAGCACAACTCTGCCGTGCTACTGAAGCACTGAAGCAAAGTTCCGGGAAGTGATGTTCTTATATTTTCAGCGCTTCACTTGATTCCCCGCCACACCCACCCCTCCCCCCCCCCGACCCGAGACGTGGTAGAAACAAACGACATCAGGCGGTGCCAGATTTTAGAATTCTACGTCAACCAACCCCTGGGCAGACATGAACAAATATTTTCACCGAAATAGGAGGAGTTTGATTCCTCCGGCTTGGAAAATGTTTCAAGACAGTCTCAGGCGAGAGCC
>JAUZTB010000078.1:17568966-17580745 GCA_034780895.1 Rhynchobatus australiae
CCGAACAGTTATCCAAAATAGTATACTTGTTTTCAAGGGGAATGGCCACAAGGGAGATCTACACTGTCTGTCTACCCCCTCTACCTTTCCTGGTGGTCACCCACCTACCCGCAGCCTTCACCCTACGTGTGACCACCTCACTGTAACGCTTGTCTATGCTGCTCTCTTTATTTAAAGTTATGTTGGAATGGCAGGAGACTGGTGAGGAGTAGAAAACACAATGACTTGCCGTGTGTCGATTCTTGCATGCAATTCTTTAAAATTCAGTGTAAAATGTCTGTTTCATTTCAGTTACGCTGATGTTCCAAGCAATAAGGAACTCCAACGCTGTGATCAAAATGGAAGTTTCACACGTGGAGGATAAGGGTGAGTGAGAGTAATGTTCAGTGCTTCCGGCAGTTCTCAGTCCTCACTCTACCCTTCCAGCTTCAGACTGCTTGGAATGGGCTGATGATTCTTTCACGCCACAGGAGGTTTTGGAGACTCCCGCAATGGTCTCTGCGTTGCAGAGTAATTACTACTTTGGAAAGTCTTAGTGATTCGCTCAAAATGTCAATGAACCCTGGAGCTGGGACAGAAGAGACATTTCTTGAAATGAAGAGAAAATGCAGAGTCAACGAATACATTGTATTTATCGACCACATTGTGACAGCCAGTGAGCTGGGGTGGGGTAGGATGTTTGACCCAAAAGCAAAGTATAAAAACTTCTCTCACTAAAGGCAGGGCAATTTCTCCAGAGAAATGCAGTGAGTGAAGGAGAGCTGCAGATATGTCAATCTCAGTCAGATGGATTGTGTGGTCACCAAGCTTGATTAACAGGGAGTTACCCAATTGCCTCCACTAGCTGGATGCCATGTTGTCATGCAATACATCTTGCTCAATGCAGTATAAAGGTCTCATTCACAGAGAGCTGGGATTATTACAGCTGCCAAGGCAGCAACTGTGAAGTTAAGTGAATGTTGTACATTCATCAGTGACTCACCAGGAATAATTCGAGTAGGAGAGAGAGTAAATGGTAGTGGTCCAGTGGTTAAGTATAACTTGCCAGGCACCATTAAACAACCAGACAGAGTTCAAACCATGACAATAAATTAACAAGAGAACACTGGCGAATAACAACCCTTACACAGACAGATAAAAGCAGTACACATTCCTGGCTTAGATATATTGGGTGTTTAGGAGGGTGAGGAGGGAGATCTTAAAAGCCCACACAGCTGAACCCAGATCACACTGCACCAGCCCCTGGTGAATCAAGGAGCAGGCAAACCACCACAGCTCCTCGGCAGCGGGGTCTGAACAGGACCAAGTGTGGTGGCAAACATCAGAGGTGGCAATATAAACTCTTAGAGAGGGACTGGGAAACTGACAGCAGGAAGAAGCACAACCAAAACGTTGCGGTTTAATGTACTGTCTCTGCAGTGAATTGTCCCGTGAAACTTTGCTGCAGATTGGGTCAGTGTGCAAGCGTTCATCACTTGCTCATCCTTGCATTTACTGCATTTAAGAATATATAACGAGTACTGCAGCAGTTAGCAGGAGGTGGAGACATATAGCCTGCTGTGTGTTCATAAGCACCTGATATACAGGCAAAGCAGAAAGTGAAGGGAACCCTCAGCGAGTCAGGTGGCAGCTGCAGAGGGAAAGTGGGGGGGAGGGGCCAAAAGAGAAAGAGAGAGACAGAGTGAGAAGAGAGGAAGAAATAGTAAAAGAGAGGAAGAGACAGAGGCAGGGAGGGAGAGGGAGTGCGTACCTGGACTCAGTCCACAATCCCTGCCATCACACCCATGTTCTGTAGCCACACAGCTCCCACCGCACCATCAACCTCGTTGCTCCAACTGTCCCATGACATGAGGCAGGACAGACTGCGAGACCCTCTGGACACATACAGCACCAGCTGATGGAGAATGAAAATCAAAATATTGCAGATGCTGGAAATCTGAAAGAAAAACGAAAGTAGTTTCATCAGTCTGAAACATTAGCCCCGTTTCTCTCTCCACATCTGCTGCCCGACCTGATGAGAGTCTCCAGCATTTTCAGTGTTTATAACCAATGGTGCCACTGGAAACACATCTGGAGGCAAACTTTCACTGCTTCCCAGGAAGTGGTCAACTGGTTCACCAGTGATCTGTGGGCTGGTTAATAACTTGTACTGGGGACATTGCTTCCTGGCACAGTGGTGCAGCTAGTAGAGCCGCTGCCTCACAGCTCCAGTGACCCAGGTTCGATCCTGACCTCTGGTGCTGTCTGTGTGGAGTTTGCACGTTCCTGTGTGGGTTTCCTCCATGTGCTCCAGTTTCCTCCCACATCCCAAAGATGTATGGGTTGGTAGGTTAATTGGCCGCTGTAGACTATCCCGTGTGTGTAGGTGAGGGGCAGAATCTGGGGGGAGTGGTTGGAATGTGGGGAGAATAAAATGGGATTAGTGTAAACAAGTGCTTGATGGTCGGTGTGAACTTGATGGTCCGAAGGGCCTGTTTGCATGCTGTATGTATGTATGGCTTCCTCCGGGAATAGAGCAAGGCAGGGAGAATGAGTCGAGGGCCTAGAGGAAGGAAGAGGAAAGGAGGGCTCTCAACTGGTGGTCATTTCACCCAGAGTATTGAGGGAGTAAGTACCCAGCTCAGCTTCAGCAAGGAGCATGAGTGAGCACCGTGGGCTGTGGAACTGAGCCTGGGAGGCTTTCCCATTCTCTCTATAGCAGCACTAGACACCACTTGTGAATGGGATGGACTGTCCAAACTACCTGTGCTCCTGTACAATGCATTGTATAAAGTTTGCTCAGCTACAACCAGGATTAGATCTTCAGCTCTGGCTAAATATTGACTAATCAGAGTTATTACTCAGTTGTCTAAAGGCAGATGTTAGACTGTATGGGGTGTATGTACCTGACCATTGTTCCTCTACCGCCGCCCTCCCCCCCCCCCCAGTGATCTTCATGACTAGCTCCATAACCCTCTTTGGGCCCAACCATCAACCCCAGAGACCCCACCCGCCCCTGTTCCAATACCCCACCAGCCCTGCAATTCACCCACTGAGGCCTGAATTCAATTAGCCTTTGCCCACTATCATCCACAGGGCCACAGGTATCACCCAAACCCACAATAGCCACTTTGAGCCCCTTGACTGTTCTGTAAACTTCCACATCCTGAGCACTAATACAGCTCTCCTGATCATTACATCAGGTTTTTTGACTCTCAACCATCCAGCAGAGCCCCAAGAATAGCCAGAAATTGATCATCACTCCCCTAAACCCCAGAAACTCCTTCTGACCCCAACAGCCCGCCCTGAACCCCACAATTTCCCAAATCCTACGTGTCCCACTGAGCAGCATGATCATTCCCCTGAACCTTGTGCTTGCCGCCTGATACGCGAGTTCTCTTTTGGGCTATTTACACATCGAACACTTGTAAAGAAATAAGAACAAAGAACTTAAAAATACTCGGCAGGTCAAGCAACACCTGTGAAGAGAGAAACAGATCCAACATTTCAGCCTCATGACCCTTCATCAGAACTGGCCGGTGCTGACACAAACTGGAAAGGCTGGTTATCTGAAACTGTTGAATTCAGTGTTGAGGCCTGAGGCCTGTAATGCACCCAGTCAGAAGGTAAGGTGCTGTCACTTAAATTTATCTGTGGCTTTGTTGGAACAGTGTAGGAGGTTAAAGACAGAGAGCGAATGGGATGGAGAATTAAATAACGGGCAGGTAACCTGCTGGTATTTCCAACATTTATACTTCAATCTCAAGTTTCCAGCATCTGCATTTGTTTTGCTTTTCACACAGTTTTAATGGATGGCTCTATCTGGTTTGAATCATAAGGTTTCATTTGGAATGATTCAACCGGACAGAATGATCAAATACCCAATCAACCTTAACCACTGAAGCTTGATCGAGTTACAGCAGTAACAGCTCTGTATATCATTGTTTGCCAAATCTGCTGTATGTTCATTAGCAAGCTCCACAAACCGATGTTAATTCAGACGTGGTTCTTCCGTCAGTGACAGGAATGTCGAAGGAAGTGAAAGGCTCACTCACTGATTTCAGGGCTGACCTCTCCCAGCTGAAGAACAGTAAGTATCAAATGCCAATCGCATGGGCTTTGTACGTTCTGGGCTTATCCCCCAGAATCTTTTCATGGCTTGGGCTTTTGGAGAGAGGTTGAGACAGAACATTTCAATCAACTCACCCGGGCAGTGCCCGGGTTTAAGGGATTGAATCAGGAGCACGGCTCACACAGATCAGGTGTGTGAGGAGGTGCTTAGGATGATCAGGTGATAAACTGAACAGAGGGAAACTGCTTCCTCTGATGCAGGAGTTGGGAGCAAATGGCCGCACAATGCGTGGGTAAAACCAGGCACATCTGTCTGTCAAAAGGCAATGGAAATCAGGAATTCATCCCCACCCCACTCCCCCCAAGAGGTGATGGACACCGGGAGAGATTTCATTAGGTGAGACTGTTTAGGGATTTGGTGCTTTTAAATTCATTTACAGAATGCAGCCATTTCCATCGAGGCCAGCATTTTTCCCCCATCCCTAACTACCCTTGAGTAGGTGATGGTGAGATGCCTTCTTAAGTTGCTGCAGTCCTTCTGGTGAAGGTGCTCCCATAGTGTTGGGGATTTGGACCCACTGATGACGAAGTACCAGTGATATATCTCCATGTCAGAATGGTGTATGATTGAAGGGGAATCTACAGTGGTGGTATCCCCTGCTGCCTTTGGTAGAGGTGGTTGTTTTGGGCATATCCTTGGAAAGTTACAACAATATATCTCATTGGCAACACTCCAGTGAACCCTCTACGTAAAGACAGTTGGCTTTCCTAACAATGATCCACTTCAGAGTCCTTCACTAATAGAAGCACATTAATTACAAAGCAGTTTTGACAGTCTTCTAAGTGCAGGTTAGAAGGGATTGTTTGGTCCCAATGGTGCAGTTCTCATTAGAGAGAGTTAACTCCTGCCCTTCCTTTTGTTTATGTTTGTGGCTGCATTGAATATTCTCCAAGAAATCACATTGCTGAATGACATTTTTGTATGTCAACATTGTTATTTTCTTCACCACATGATCATGGCTCAGGATACAACCTCTACGTTAGCTATTTATCAAACACAGACCTCAATAAGCTCTCTTAGATACTGAAGGCCACAGTAGGTATTAACAAACAATCTGCTGAAAGAAGTCAGAGGGTCAAGTAGTATCTGTGGAAGGAAAGGAACTGTCGACATTTCAGGTCGAAACCTTGCAGATTGTTAGTTGCTCCAGATTCCAACATCTGCAGTCTCACATGTCACCACAGAAGGTATCATAGAACCTAGAACATAGAACACTACAGCACAGTACAGACCCTTCAGCCCACAATGTTGTGCCAACATTTTATCCTGCTCAATGATCTATCTAACCCTTCCCTCCAACATAGCCCCCTATTTTTCTGTCATTCATGTCTATTTAAGAGTCTCTTAAGTGTCCCTAATGTATCTACCCCAGCAATCTCTGCCAGCAGTGCGTTCCATGCACCCACCACTCTCTGTGTAAAAAGCTTACCCCTGACATCCCCCCTATATCTTCCTCCAATCACCTTAAAATTATGTCCGCACACGTTAGCCATTGTTGCACTGGGAAAAAGTCTCTGACTCTCCACTCAATCTATGCCTCTTATCATCTTGTAAACCTCTATCAAGTCACTTCTCATCCTCCTTCTCTCCAAAGAGAAAAGACCAAGCTCACTGAACCTATCCTCATAAGACATGCTCTCCAATCCAGGCAACATCATGGTAAATCTCCTCTGCACCCTCTCTAAAGCTTCCACGTCCTTTCTATAATGAGGCGATCAGAACTGACCACAATACTCCTAGTGTGGTCTGACCAGAGTTCTACAGAGCTGCAACATCACCTCATGGCTCTTGAACTCAATAGCCCAACTAATGAAGGTCGACACAACATTTGCCTTCTTAATAACCCTATTGACCTGTGTGGCAACCTTGAGGGATCTATGGACATGGACCCCAAGATCCCTCTGTTCCTCCACACTGCTAAGAGTCCAGCAATTAACCTTGTATTCTGCCTTCGAATTTGATCTCCTGAAGCATATGACTTCACACTTATCCGGGTTGAACTCCATCTGCCACTTCTCAGGCCAGGTCTGCATTCTATCAATATCCTGTTGTAATCTACAGCAACATTCTGCACTACCACCACACCACCAACCTTTGAATCATCAGCAGACTTACTAACCCACCCTTCCACATCCTCATCTAAGTCATTCATAAAAATCACAAAGAGCAGTATCACGTGACCAACCTTCATTAGGCCAAAATTGTGCTTCCACTCTCAGTTACAAGTATGTTAGAGGATGTAAGAAGCTCTGAAGATGGTATCAGGACAGAACTTTCTTGGCTGAAGGAACATAAGTTCGGAAAATAAACTGGGTGACCTTTGTAATGACAGTGCCAAGGCAGGGTCAAGAGATCTTTGCAGGATGGGACTTATCTCATGGACAAGAGACTCGAAGCCGTTGTTACAGCCAATGAGCTCCCAGTAGTTGGGAGGGTGATGATGATTCTAACTGCAGGGTCTGTTCAATGCTGTCCAACTAGTGATTGGGGTGCGGGTTGTCTAGTGGAGTTCAGTGAGCGGAGAGCATCCAGTGGGAGAGAGTCTAATGGGCTGTGGTATCCAATGGGCGGTGCATGTGCACTGGCCATGGGAGTCTAATAGATTGATGGGAGGACAGAGGGAGATATTGCTTACAGTAACTCAAGGCTTGATACCAAAAGGAGAAGTGTGAGTGGAAGAATCAGGAGTGATTGTGGGGAGAATAAAATGGGCCAGAGTAGGATTAGTGTAAAAATGGGCATGGTAGGGCCTTGGAGTCAGAGCATAGATACAGGCCCCTCAGCCCACTGAGTCTGTACCAGCCATCAACCACCCATTTACACTAATCCTATATTCATCCCATTTTTTATTCTGGCCACATCTTCTTCAACTCCCCCCAGATTCTACCCCTCACCCACACGCTCGGGGCAATTTACAGCAGCCACTTAACCTATCAACCCACAGGATTAGGACGTGGGAGGAAACCACGGCTCACCCAAGGGCAAGCCATGCGCTCACAGGGAGAACATGCAAACTCCACGCAGACAGTGCCCGAGGCCAGGATTGATCCTGTGTCTCTTGCTCTGCTAGGGGGCTGAAGTGCCTCTTCCATGCTGCATTTCTCCGTGATGTTATGACTATGATCTCTGGTGAAGATGGACGGTTCCTTTCCAATGCACCACTGTCCAAATGGACAGAGGAAGCAGATTCAATAATGCCTTACGGGTGGAAGTGAGATCAATAGTTCAAAAGGAGCAAACTTACAGGACAGTGAGGGAAGAGCCGGGACTAATTGGGTGGTTCTTATAGGAAGCCAGCACAGATCTGATTGGCTGGACGGCCTTGTGCCTTCACAACCCAGACCATGTGGCCTGCTATTAAAATGGGACATAGACAGTGGGTCAACATCATTTTGAATCTGGTCTTTGATCTAATGCTGTAGAGCAAGTAAATTCTTCTCATGTTAGAACATAGAACGGTACAGTACAGCAACATGCCCTTCAGTCCACAAAGTTGTGCCGAACTAATTAAACTAGTCATTAAATGCCTAACCTGCTCATTGCTTCTGCCTACACAATGTCCACATCCCCAGTTCTCTGCACATTCATGTGGCTACTTATGTTCTGGCCTGTCCTGTTACTCAGGGTCCAGTGAGTAGGAGTCTGTAATGGTCCAAGTTTCTGTGTGTTGGGATATGGGACCATGACATCATACGTTGTCCAAGAAAACCTAATCCAATGGCCTCCTTGGCCTGGGTGAGAAACCCCTTGAGCCGCTGGCCAATGCCATTTGGATGCACAGCTACTACACCAACACTGGGTCACCAGGACAGCACGGCAGACACATCAGATTAAAACATTCCATTGCACTCAAGCCAGCCACTGGAGAATTCTGACAGGCAAACCATGCCTTTGGAGCAGAATCCCTTTATAGAGTCCCGTAGGAAGTCTGGTGAAGTTCCAGGGAAGGGGATGACTTTAACATCTTGACAGTGAGCCCCACCCACTGCGAGCCCCACTCAGCGTACCCACATGGGAGCTTCATCGATAGACAGTATCAGCAGGCTCGTCATATACTGGTCAGCAGACAGCAGACATGGTGGTGAAGAAGGCAGATGGCCTCATAGGTTGGTAGACTTGAGATGGGACATCATAAGAGATGGGATGTCTTGCTGCAATCTTACAAAACATTGATTCGACCGCACTTGGAGTATTGTTTGCAGCTCTGGTCACCACACTATAGGAAGGATGTGGCTGTGCTGGAGAGAGTGCAGAGGATATTCACCAGGATGTTGGCTGGACTGGAGGACTTTAGTTACAAGGAGAGATTGGATAGGCTGGGACTTGCTTTCGCTGGAACGAAAAGGCTAAGCAGTGACCTGATATAGAGATATATACAAATATGAGAGGCATAGATAGGTAGAGGGTCTACCTCTTTTTCCTGTGATCAGGGTGTCAAAAACAAGAGGATATTGATTTAAGGTGAGGGGAAGAAGTTTTAAAAGGGATCTGAGGGCTAAGTGTTTCATGCAGAGTGAGGTTGGTACCTGGAATGTGCTGCCAGAAGAGGCGATGGAGTCAGATACAATCAATATGCTTCAGAGGGATTTAGACTGGTACTTAAATCGGCAAGGAATGGAAGGATATGGATCTAATGCGGGCACATAGGATTAGTGTAGATGAGGAAAAGGTCGGCATGGACATGGTGGGCCGAAGGGCCTGTTTCCGTGCTGTACGGCTGTACGATTCCACGAGAGCCACAGAGAGGTTGGTGTTTCTTCTTTCCTGTGAAACAATTTTCAGTGTGAACAAACCTCAGGAATCAGTAGATTTTGGGATGTTAAGGGAATATGTGCAGGAAAGTGGTGCTGAGGTAAAAGATAGGCAATGATTTTATTCAATGACAGAACAGGCTCAAGGGGCTGAAGGGTTGACTCCTATTTCTGTTCTGTTCCGTACTCCTTTCTATACAATCCCTGGGCATCTAAAAGTCCACAGTGTACCTCGCACACACAGCACAATGTGGGCTCTGCCCTGCCTGATCACATTTCTTTCCATTTATTCTCATCAAATCCCACATTATATTTAGGCCAAAGGACAAAGTCTCCCTCTCAGTTCCAAGGCAAGTGCTGCTTGGCAGGGAACTCGCTGTCGAGCTCCCGCATGCTGGAAGAGGTCTGGGCACTCCCCTGATCAGCAACCCAGCGTTGTTCCCAGAGAGTGGTAAACAGTGATTGGCCAATGTATTCCTCTGGGAGATTGGTCTGAACTAATCCTGATTACTGGCTCAGCTCCACTAATGTATATTTGCTGGCCTGTTTTTCTCTGGAGAGGAAGTTCTGAATGAGTGTGGAAAAGACAAAACATGAGTCAACAGGTTTCTTGGTACCAGGTTAAGCCAGTAGCACAAATACAGCGGGACCAAAACAGGCCTGATCCCCGAGTTATAACAGAAACAGTGTCGAGAAGCAGAATCCTTTGAGCCTCGTCCTCGCCCTCTCTGACCCACTCTGTCCTGCAGGGACCTCCAGCTCCACTGCAGTCTGAAGTGTGGTGAAACTTCTTCTACCCTACCATTGGTATCACCTGCAGCCACCCAGGATTTGATTCCTCACCACCTCCCAAAACCTTGACACCCATTTCTTGACCGAGCTGCCAGCCCTCACTCTCACCTCACCTTGATCGTGTTCTTCAGAATCAATGAGATGAATAACACCTACTCTATCCCAATGCAGTGTCTACTACTGGACCAGATATCCCTGAGCTTAAGTCCCACTGTAGCAGTTTGAAAATCTGAATTTAATTTAGTAATAGTGAGACCTAAAAGAGCCAGAATCAGGAATTGCCCACAGGATCCCTGGATTTCCTGTAACCCAGACAATCCCTGTGGAATCACACAGCTTTGCCAAGAGTTGTAGAAATGTGGTAAAAGCCCAACTGATGCCCCATGTGGACTCCAGCCCTTGAACATTGTGGTTGAATCTTAGTTTCAGCCTCAGGTGTCCCAGTTAAACCCTCAGTTGTATCAAGCGCTAGGAAGTGGAGCTGTTCAAGGTGGCTCGGCTTCTCAAGGGCAAGAAGGGATAGGCAGCAAGTGACAGCCATTGCCAGTGACACCACCATCCCATGGCCACCCAGAGGTCTAACACCACTGAGCTGATGCCCGATTGGCCACTTCCAGCTTTAATGTCAGCATATGAGAACAAAATTCAGGTTTCAAGATGATTTTGTTCTCCAATACCAGGTGCTGAGCTAACTTACTTCACAGTGGAACCAGCAGCAGATAGTAAGCTCATTTATCTCATCAGTTTATTGAAATAACAGAAACAAAAGGCTGGAATTTCCATGGTGTCTTCTCGAGCTCCCACTGATGTCAACAGTTGATCAAGGAACTCCTGCCAAAACTGTCTGACTCCAAAGGGATTATGTGGGCGTTACTCAGTGGAATTTCTACTCTTGTAAATGAAGCCAAATGGAGCAGATTGATAGGAATTCACTGAGGGCAAAGCGTGCCTTTATTCATTTTATGCAGTGGAAAATCCTGAACTCCAGTGACCAATTCTTCATCAGCTCTCTGTAAATACTGCCTATTAGTCAGAGAGTCATAGAGTAATACAGCACAGAAAGAGGCCCTTCGGCCCAACTCATCCTTTGCAACCCAGATGCCCATCTAAACTAATCCCATTTGCCCACGTTTGGCGCATATTCTGCTAAACCTTTCCTATCCATGTACCTATCCAAGTGTCTCTGAATGTCGTTATTGTATCTGCCTCAGCCACTTCTTCTGGCTGCTCGTTCCATGTACGTTCTTCCCTCTGTGTGAAGAAATTCCTGGAATCCAGTGACTGAAGTAGCCTTTAATTAATAAAACATGCCAGAAGAAAAGTCTGGTTGAAGGCATGTTTGATTCAGATCAGTCGTGATATCAGGACAGCAAAACAAGAGACCTATCTTCTCCAGCGACGCACACAAAATGCTGGAGGAACTCAGCAGGTCAGGCAGCATCTGTGGGGAGAAATAAACAGTCAATGTTTCAGGTCGAGACCCTTCATTAGGACTGGAAAGGAAGAGGGCAGAAGCCGGCATAATTAGGTTGGGGGATGGGGAGGAGTACGTGCTTCACGACCCAGGTTCAATCCTGACCTCTGGTTCGTCCGTTTGCACGTTCTCCCTGTGACCTTGTAGGTTTCTCCTGGGTGCTCTGATTTCCTTCCACATCCCAAAGACGTGCAGGTTGGTAGGTTAATTGGCTGTTGTAATTTACCCCTAATGTAGGTAGGGGCAAAAGAATTAAAGGGGAGTTGATGGGCTTATGGAAAGTAATAAGACGTGGAGCCACAGAGAAATGGGAAGAAGGGAATGGGAGTGTTCTGTTGGGAGCTGGCATTGACCTGATGGGCTGAATGGCTTTCTTTTGTGTCTTAATTAGTAATATTACCCAGTCTAAGCATTTATTCCATGTCTGATTATCCAATGTCCACCTTCACAAAGGCAGATGGCAAAGCCACAAAGACATTGCTGTTTATGGGAGCTGCTGTGTACAAATTGGCTGCCATATTTCCCTCATTTGGGGGACATTGGGGGACTGTGACCATTGCTCCGTAACCTTTAGAATTTTCATGGACAGGGACGGGTGCAGAGAGGACAGGAAGATATTTAATTGGGGAAGGGCGAACTATGATGCTATAA
>JAUZTB010000078.1:17880278-17890617 GCA_034780895.1 Rhynchobatus australiae
ACCCTCCCCCCCACCCCCCAAGTGCCGCCTTCTCCTGGACGTTCTCGCCTGCGGCCAGTCCGGACACTGGTCTGCCCGTTGCCAGGAGCAACCAGTGAGGTAGAGGCAGCTCGGTTGGGTGAACGGCCATCCGTTTGACTTGAGGCCTGGGATACAGCAGGACAGGGTTCATGCTCACACACCCTCCTGATGTGAGAAGTTCACCAGCACCCCTGGGGTTGGGTCTATGTTGGGGTGAAGATGGAGTCTCGCTGGGAACGTGCATCCCTGAGCTACACCGTCCCCAGTGACCGTCACACCTCCGGCACGTACAGGGAGAAAACTTCAACAGAAACATGAGGATGAAAGTCCGGCTCACCAGCCCCGGACACGCACTCACCTCGGACCGGCTGAGAACGGGATGAAGGCATACGGAGCTCTCTTGTCCGAGGTTTCCATGTCAAAGCGGGACGGGTCGTACACCTGGAGGATTCAACAGTGAGGCAGTTAACTGGGGCTGGGTCACAGGGTCTCCCAGCTCCACAACAGGGACCGCGGGCAGCCCGGGGCTCCCTGTCACTTCCTGAACACTGCCGAGGTTCGGAGACGAGAGGAAAGGCAGGATCCCAGTGACGGAGTCAGTCCAGTCTAGTCACGAGGTCTGGGAAGGAGCTGGTAGCCCCACCAACAGCTCACCAGCCTGTGAGCCACAAGGCCCAGGGATCGAGCACTGTTCCGAAGGCAAGGCTCTTCAGTGCTGTCCTGCCTCCTCTGGGGTGCAGTGGATGGTCGGGGGTGTTGGGGAAATCCCTCCTGCTAATCCCACTTCAGTGCTGCGATCCCCAGGTCTCATCTCCCCAGGCAGGACCCAGGGGGTGGTTGATGGCTTCTCCCCTCCCAGGGCAGACCAGTGTTGCAGAATTCCCACTGGGAATTCTCCTTGGTGGCATCTGCAAGGGTCCAACATCTGCTCAAAGGAGAGGCTTCTGTGTGGAAGTGGAGAAATGGTCACCAGACTTCCTGTTCCGGAGTTCATTGCTCCACCACTTGGTCCCATCAGCACAAGAGGGACAGCCGGACAGCAGGCAGACATGACCCCTTTCACGGCACCGTCTCCCTGGGCAGGGCTCTCCGCACCTGTAGGGGGAGATCCCATCTGACAAATTGATGTCATCTACATGGACTTCAGTGAAGTGTCTGATAAGGAAGCCTGGTCCACAGGGTTAGAGCCCACAATGTCCGGGGCAAGTTGGCAAGTGGATCCAAAACCGGCCTGGTACAGGAGGTGGGATGAAGGCAGAGGGTTGTGTTTGTGATTGGCAGCCTCTGGCCAGTGGGGTGCCTCAGCGATTGGTGCTGGGACCACCACTGCTTGTTAATGAGATGGACGTGAATTTCGGTGGTGTGGAGAGCAAGTTCATACCTGACACAAAGATCAGGCATGTTGTTGACAGTGGGGAGAGTGGTCTCAGACTATAGGATGATATTGATCAGTTGTAAGGTGGGCAGAACACTGGCAGAACTTAATCTTCATGCCTTTTAGGAGGACCAACAAGGTTAGGACGTACACAACGAACTGCAGAGCCCTTGGACAGCACAGTGGCCGCGGCCTCACACCTCCGGGGACCCGAGTTCGATCCTGACCTCTGGTGCTGTCTGTGTGGAGTTTCCACGTTCTCCCTGTGACTACTTGGATTTCACCCCCGCACCCCCCCCACCACCCCCCCAGATGTTCCGGTTTCCTCCCACATCCCAGAGGCGTGCCGATAGGTAGGTTAGTTGTAAATTTCCCCTAGCGTGTCGGTGGGTAGAGGAATCTGGGGAGAGTTGATGGGAACGTGGGGACCATAGGTTACAGGAAATATTCGAGGGATTGCCTGGACTTGATGGGCCAAATGGCCTCCCTTTATTGCATAAGGAAATCTCGGGAGTATTGAGGAATGGGGGGACTCGATGCACAGGTCCATGTATCCCTGAAGGTGGAGGCACAGGTGGATAGGGTGGTGAGGAAGGCACGCGGGACACTTGCCTTCATTAGCCGGGGCACAGTATACAGGATCCGGGAGGTGACGGTCCAAGTTTATACACACTGGTTCGGCCACAGCTGGAGGACTGGGTGCAGTCCTGGTTGGCACCCGTGAACATTCCGGAAGGCTGCAGAGGAGATTTCCCCAGGATGTTGCCTGGGATGGAGTGTGTTCAGTGAGACTGGAGAGGCTGCGGTTGTTCTCCTTGGAGCAGAGGAGGGGCCTGACTGAGGTGTACAGGACCAAGAGAGGCACCGACAGGTCGACACAGGAAAAACTCCGCTAATCCGGCACACTGGAGAGTTTGGTGGGTCTGGGCTGGCACATTTGCCGAGCTGTCGGATGATCTTCCCACTGAACACTCCCACACACTTCTAATTCACGCTGTTTAAGACGTCACACGGCAGTGTAATACATTTTCCAGTGATCCCAGTCGGTGTAAAGGGAGCATGGGAGACAGACCCCGTGGGTTTGGAAGGGGGTGCGGTAAGTGGCCGCGGTGGGTTTGAGGTGTGTGTGGGAACGCCAGGAAGGCAGTGGAGGGATCCACACCCACTGAGCCAACTGCTCAGCGACTGGGATTTCCAAAGGGGACCGTTGGAGCTTTCGTGTCGAGGGAAGCCCTTCCCCACGGCGGAGGTGTCTGAAACTAGAGGGCACGTTTCGGGGTAAAGGGAGAACGTTTTCAACCAGAAATGGGGGTGGGGAAGGGGGTGGTTGGAACCTGGAACGCACTGCCTAACGGGGTGATGGAGGCAGAGACTGTCACAACACTTCAGCACCTGGATGAGCAGGTGAATCGCCAGGGCAGAGAGGTCTATGGGCCAAGTGCCGGTACATGGGAGCATGTCACTAATGGGCTGAAGGGCCACGTGACCTCACCAGTCTCTCCTACCTCAGGGTCCGGCCAGACTGCAGGATTGTGGTGAGTTCCATAGATGCTGATCAGGCAGGTGTTCCCTGTAAAACAAGCGCACACGTTACGTCCTCGCCACTCCATCCACGCCACACCCCAACGCCACAACCCCGCGGTCCACCTCAACTCCGCGCCCTCGCAATGTACCTCAACGGCAGGCTGGGTGCCCGCGGAGGGAGTTAGCTGGAGCTGCTGGTGTCACACTGTTGCTGCCATTGCAGACCGACCCTGGGTGTCACAGACCAAGGTGACAACGTGGACGTGGAAGTCAGAGGTCGGAGGGTTATGGGAGGGTTGGCCCACGAGTGCCCAGTCCCCGTACGGAGCAGGCACGTGGATTCTGCGGCTCACCTCACGCGGGAGCACAGGTCCAATTTCCCCATTGCCTGGTGCTGCGAGGGTCTGTGACCCATCACCCACCCATGTCTTTTAACCCTCTGAGCCCCAAGAAACCGCTTCCTTACCCTTCGGAATGACCCTGGAGTCAGGGAGCTTGATGTCCTCGGTGCAGCAGCGAGCCACGGTGGTGACAGGTGGGTGCAGGCGCAGAGATTCCTTGATGCACATGGTGGTGAAGGGCAACAGCGAGAGGTCATCCCTGTGGGATGACACAGGCCGTGAGGTCAGGAATACTCTGCCCCAGAGATACTCGGACAGCCTCAGGAGACTGAGGGGGATGGAGAGAGAGAGAGAGGGATGGAGAGGGAGAAAGATGGAGAGAGAGAGAATGGAGAGAGAGAGATAGAGAATGGAGAGAGAGAGATAGAGAATGGAGAGAGAGAGATAGAGAATGGAGAGAGAGAGAGATGGAGGGATGGAGTCAACACATCAGGTCAAAGAACCTTCATTCACAGCCTCTGATGAAGGGTCATTGACGTGAAATGGTAAAATAATAAAAACTGCCGACACTGAAATCTGAAACAGACACAGAAACCGCCGGAAAGACTCAGCAAGTCAGGCAGCATCTGTGGAGAAAAAAAATGGTTAATGGTTCAGGTCAAACTGGGAAGGGAGAAAACGTTAGTGTCCAGCTGCAGAGAGTGAGGGAGGGCTGGATAGGACAGAGGGAATCTCTCTGACAGGGTGAGGCCAGGGTTGTCCTGAGGGTGTTATAATCGAGGTTCTCGGGTGATGGGTTAATGGGGGTAGTTAGGGAGGGAGGACACGGCCCTCTATTCATTGAAGGTTTGAAATGAAGGCAGTGGGAGAAAGAGAAAGGGATGGAAGAGACGTGAAGTACAGGGCTGTGGGACATGCCCAGCAGCTCAGTCTGTGCCATTGGAGAGAGAACTGAGCCAATATTACAGTTCAAGTGAACACGAGAACAAGGAAAATAAGAGCAGGAGGAGGCCACTCGGCCCTCAAACCTACCCGGCCATTCAACATGATCGTATGCGATCTGCCTCAGGTCTTACCTCCACCTCGATGTCAGTTCCCCAGCGCCCTCAGTTCCACGATCTTTCAAACATTTATCAGCTCCTCTTCAAATACCCCCCAGTAACCCAGCCCTCACAACCCTCTGGGATTCGGCACTCTCCGAGAGAAATGTACACGTGACTAATAAAGATCTCTTAAATGTTGCTACACAGCCTGGGATTCCACGGCTGCCCCTGATCTGGTAACCATGTCCCCTTGTGTGTGACTCTCCCACGGGTGGAACCATCTCAACATCAACTCCGTCACATTCCCTCTGCACCGTGCACAATTCAATAAGAACGTCCCTCATTCTTTGGAACTCTAAAGAATACAGATCTAACGTTTTAAGATGGAGACACACAGTCTACGTCCTGTTGCATGCTAAATTCCCCTCCACAGACGCTGCTCGACCAACTGAGTTCTCCAGCAGATTGTTTGGTGCTAACTTGTTAAGACATCCATGCGAGGTCAACCCCCAGATCCTTGGTGAATCCTTTTGCACAAGCACCTATGTTAGTATAAGCACTCTTATAGAAAAGTTCCCCAGGTTTGGCCGCACCAACACCATGTACAACTGTAACAATACTTCCCCATTACCAAGCTCCAACCTTCCTTGCAATAAACACCAATGTACCATTGGCTGTTGTGAGAAAAGATTCTTTTGGGTCTCAAAGGTAGAGGACTCTGGAATGGTCTTTGGATTTTGGGAAACAATTTATTCACAAAGACAAACACGGGAACAGAATGAACAGGAACAGATGTACACACACACATGCACATGGGTGATCACGAAACGTGGGGGGAGTTGCAATGGGGGTAAGGATACACACACACACACACACACACACAGCAAACTAGTTACAAACAATCAGGGAAAAAACTCCATTTGCCAGGTGTTTGCCCACCCACTCTCCAAATATAAAAGGCACATAACTTAGGGGCTCAGACTGGTCCTTGGGGCTCTCTGATCGTTATGTTCCTCTTGTCTGAGAATGACTCATTTATTCCAACCCTCTGTCTTCCACACAGTAACCGGTCATCAATTCACGCTGAAGCATTTCCCACTGGCTCTTCTGTGCCACCTGATCAAATGCCTTCTGGAAATGCAAATACACACCAACAGATTCCCCTCTGCAGACACTGCCTCCTACATCCTCGAACAACTCGAACGTATTTGTCAAACATGATTTACCTTTCACAAACCACATTGATTTGGTTACACCAATCTCTAACTGACTATTTCTTCCTTGACAACAGACTCCAGCATCTTCCCACCAACAGGTGTTAAACTAACTGGCTTATAGTTTCCTGCTTTTTGTCTCCCTCGCTTTTTGGAGGAGCAAGTCACATTTTCCGTTTTCCGATCGTCGGGGACCTTCCGGGAGAATTCCCAGTCCTCCGCCATTTCCCCACAGTTGGACCGTTGGGGCTGTGACTCCCAGTCGGAGTGCGGTGGAAGATGTGGGGAAGATCTGGGGTGGACCGACTCAGTCCCACTTTGCTCGAGGACACATCACTCACCACTCCAGCTCCGCGACATCTTTCCCCTTCATCAGCAGCTCGATCTCCTCTCTGCACCTGCTCTGGTACTCAGGATGCCTGGCGAGATTGTACAGCACCCAGGAGATCCCACTCGCTGTAGTGGCGTGACCTGAAGGTGTGGGGGAGGGGGGGTGGAGGGGGGAGTGGCAGTTCAGGGAATCGCCAACACTCTGACCTGCTTGTGGCAAATCTTCACCGAGACCCAGGTCCAAAAGGACTGGGAGCGGAGATCGTCGATCCGACCCCACAGCCTGTCCCACCTGACGAGATCACAGCTGATCTTCTACCTCAGGAGGGCCAGTCCCAGGGACAGACGAGAGCGCGGTGGGAGGGCAGGGAGCGGAGTGTGATGGTGGGGGGGAGTGGGAGGAGCTGTTGGTGCACCCGCCAGGCCTGATGGACCAGCTGTACATTCCCTGCCTGTTGGTTTCCCAATAGGACCCGGCGCCCGACTGTCCCACCCTGGCTTTGCCCCAGATGGGGGAGTCCCAGGATGGGGACCATCACTGCATGATAAGCAATTCCAGCTGTTCCAGAGGTTGGCCAGCCCAGGGGTTGTTTGGCGTTGCCCTGATGGCAGTGGAGATGGGAGTCATTATGGGCCTCACCCCTCACGAGGTCCCAGAGGCAGCTGGAGGTCACCACCTCCATCACCTCCCCTCATCCCTGAAGAACAACAGGAGCCAAATCACCATCTCAGGATGGATTCATCAGTCGGGGCATCAAGTATAAAGGACAGGAAGACACGTTGCAGCTGGAGGAAACTTTGGTCCGGCCACATTTGGACCATTCGGTGCAGTTCTGGTTGCCCCATTACAGGAAGGACGTGAAGCCTTTGGAGAGTTAACAGAAGAGGTTCACCAGGATGCTGCCTGTATTAGAGGGCATCAGCTGTCAGGAGAGGTTGGGCAAACTTGGGTTGATTTCTCTGGAGTGTCGGAGGCTGAGGGACAACCTGATAGAAGTTTGTAAAGTTATGAGAGGCAGAGATAGACAGTGAGAATGTTTGTCCCAGGGTGGAAGTGTCAAATACTAGAGGGCAAAGTTTTAAAGGTGAGAGGGGGAAAGTCTAAAGGAGGTGTGAATCTTCTTCACACAGAGAGCGCTGGGTGCCTGGAATGCGCTGCCCCGAGAGGTGGTGGAGGCAGACTCGGCAGCAACGTTTGACGGGCCTTCAGACAGGTACGTGAGCAGGCAGGGAACGGCGGGTGGTGGACCAAGTGCAGGCAGGTGGGTTCGCTTTCGGCTGGCCTCAGGGTCAGCACGGGCACGGTGGGCCGAAGGGCCTGTTCCTGTGCTGTACTGTTCTACGTTTAGAACGCTGTGATAGGGTGCAGCTCCCACCGTCACTGGGACCCCTGCAGGTCTCATCCTGAGCGCAGGGTCAGTCCGAATCAGGTCCCCGCCACACCTCACCCTGCCGAGGGACAC
Source organism: Rhynchobatus australiae (assembly GCA_034780895.1). Lineage (NCBI taxonomy): Eukaryota > Metazoa > Chordata > Chondrichthyes > Rhinopristiformes > Rhynchobatidae > Rhynchobatus > Rhynchobatus australiae. The sequence continues at coordinate 17,887,590 of JAUZTB010000078.1, forward strand.
TGACATTTGGGAAGAGGAGCACAGATTCTCTCCACGGTCCATTAATCCCCCAACCACTGAAAACAGGCGATCTACTGATCCTCAATGTGCTGCTAGTGGGCTCTTGCTGTGCCATTGCAGCCCAGTCCCCACTAGTCCTCTGAAGCGCTCTGGGATGTTGCAGGGTGATGAGAGGAACAGTGCACGTTCAGCAGTGACGGCCCAGCATGCCGGCACCAGCCCGTGCTGGAGTTGTGGAGGGTCCCAGGGTTAGCGCCACGTACTCACCCTCAAACATGAAGGTGTCAGCCTCCGACTGGATCTCCTCATCCGTCAGACCGTGGCCGTTCTCGTCCTGCAAACAGCAAAGGCGTTCCCACTAGATCCATCCCTTCTTCGGGAACATCCGCAATTGCCCCGTTTCCCCACAACACCAGCTCCTGCTGTCCCACTCCCCGAGTCCCCCTAACCTGCTCACTAATCCCTCCTGACCTGTGTTTAGCACCGTAACCCCCTCTCCCCTCCCCTCCCTCCCCTCACTCACCCCTCACAAACAGTGCGATATAAACCCACTGAGAGCAGCGGGTGCTCCCCCGCACCCACTGCCCTCAGTGGTCAAGGGAGGTGCTGATGGGAGCGGGTGGTGTGTGTGACTGCGGTGCATTCCGTAGACAGTGCCCACCGCACCCACTGTGTGCCGCTAGCGGAGGGGGACAATGTTACCGTGGTTGCCGGGGCACCAATCAGTCAAGTGACTTTGCTCTGGATGTTGTTGAGAATTGTTGGCGTCACTCCTCCAGGCCAGCGGAGAGTGTCCCACCACACTCCTGCCTTGTGTCTGGGGCTCAAGGAGGTGAGTCACTGGCTGCAGCCTCCTGAGGTGCCTGTCACCAGAGCAGTTATGTAGCTGGTCGTGTTGAGTTTGTGGTCGGTGACGGTGGATGTTGCTGATGAGGGACCCAGTGGCACTGAGGAGCTCTTGACGTCTCTGGGCTTGTGCTCGATGGAGTTCAAAGGGATGAGGGAGGTTCTCATTGAAACCTACCGGATACCGGAAGGCCTGGGTAGAGCGGACGGGGAGAGGATGTTTCCATCAGTGGGAGAGTCTAGGATCCGAGGGCACAGCCTCAGAATAAAGCGACGTCCCTTTAAAACTGAGGTGAGGAAGAATTCCTTCAGCCAGAGGGTGGTGAATCTGTGGAGTCTGTTGCCACAGAGGGCTGTGGAGGCCAAGTCACTGGGTGTATTTAAGGAAGAGATTGAGAGGATCGGTAAGGGGGTTAAGGGTCATGGGGAGAAGGCGGGAGAATGGGGTTGGAAAATAATCAGCCAGGATTAACGCTGGAGCAGACTCGATGGGCAGAATGGCCCAGTTCTGCTCCTATATGATCTGATGGATGGCAAGGATTGGCGGTTCGACTCCCTCTGTTTGGAGTCGTCGTTACATTGCGTTTTTCACCAGGAGGATTGCAACAGCTCGAGAAGGCAGCCCAGAGCATCTCCCCGAGGCAAACGGGTGGCCCAGCCAGCGAGGCCCACCTCCCAGCGAGGCCCACCTCCCACCAAAGCACAAGTCTCTCACTCCCCTGCCCGAGAGGGAGGCCGCTGTGTGCAACATGTCTGCCGGCTCTCTTCACCCACACACCCCCCGGGCCGTCAGTGGCCCTCGTGGTCTGAAGATGTTGCTGGGCGTTCCTGCAACGCCAGCCCTTTCCTCCCCTCAATATCCCGGCCGGGGGCTCCACGGGGAATCACCCTGAGCACCTCGCACTGGGCGGGAATCACTGTGGGACAGAAGGAGATGGTGGCTCCCGTCTGTATCCGGAGGCTGAGGGCGGTCGGGCGGAGGGAGGGGGGGTGGTCGGTCACAGTGGGGCAGGTCTCACCTTCGACAGCAGCAGGATGTCCAGGAAATCCATGACTTTGCTGCGCTTGGATTTAAGCCAAGTCTCCATTCCCTGTTCCTTCAGGATCTCCCGGCGATGCTGGACCACGCCCATGGAGTAGGAGTGCACCAGGTCACAGGCGCGGTCGAACCGCTTGCCGTTGGACGAGAGCTTGTAGATGAGGTTGGTGTGATGCAGTAAGCACTGATCCCTCTTCAGCACCAACGAGCACAGCTCATAGATGGCATTGATGTAGTCACTGGACTGCCTGTAAACCAGCAGAAGGAGCAAGAGATGCAAGGCAGTGAGCGGTGGAGCTGACAGGTCCCTCCCACCCCACCCCACTGATCTCCCGGGGTCTCTCCCCTGGCCTGAACACCTCAGGCTCTGGGGAACTGATGCCATTGGCATCGAGCCAACGCCCGTGGTGTTTGCTCTGGGTCACTCAGCCTTCTGAGTCAGAGGTTGTGGGTTCAATACCCACACAAGCCAGCGCAGTTACCGAGGGAGCTGCCCCAGAGCAGGTGCATCTCCCGGGTGGGACGGTAACACAAGGCCCCGGCCAGTGAAGAGGGAACATTGTCCCTGAGGCAGTGGCCAGCAGTTATTTCTCAACCAAACTTATTAACAAGATTCACAGATCATTTGGTCATGATCTTGTGGGATCTTACTGTGCACAAATGCTTCATACTTCACGTGGTCCCTGCACCTTATTGTCTGCCTGCACTGCACTTCCTCTGTAACTGGAACACTACTCTGCTCTCTGTATTGTCTTCCCTTGTACGACCTCGATGTACTGATGTGATGGGGTGATCTGTACGGACGGCTTGCAAAGCAAAGTTCCTCACTGTAGCTCTGCCCGCGTAACGATAATAAACCGATTTTACCAGTTACACTCTGGGACGGAGTGTGTCACGGGGAGTGAACACTCTGCACACACTGAGGACAGGAGGCTTTGCACATGCCAGTGGTGCTCAGCTTTGGGTTGTCCCAGCTGGAGACTGCTCGCTACTGAGTGTGCAGCCCCACAGCCCAACTCCGCTGTACCACCGCTCAAGGACTCCCCCCAACACACGCTCACACCCCCCACACTCACCGCCTTAGCCCTCTCCTCACCCCTCACCCCAACCAGTCTCCGCATCCCCAACACACACTCCCACTGC
>JAUZTB010000078.1:17910731-17922697 GCA_034780895.1 Rhynchobatus australiae
CTCTGGCAGCTCGTTCCATCTACTGACCACCCTCTGGGTGATAAAGTTGCCCCTCCGGTTCCTATTAAATCTCTCCCCTCTCATCTTAAACCTACGCCCTCTAGTTCTTGATTTTCCAACCTTGGGAAAAGGACTGTGGGCATTCACCCTATCTAAGCCCCTCATGATGTTATGCACTTGTCTAAGACCACCCCTCATCCTCCTGTGCTCCAGTGAACAGTCACAACCCGTTCAACCTCTCTCTATAACTGGCAACATCTTCCTGCCTTTTCTGTACTCTCCCCAGCTTAATGGCATCGTTTCCTCCCTTCCCCTTTCGCACCTCTCTCTGTCGTGCCTTAAGTATCTCTACCCTCAACACAGTGGCCATTCCTTTCATTCCCTCATTCCCATGGTACCACAATGTGATAACCCCGCGTGCTGATCCACGCTCTCAGTTCGTCTGCCTTCCCTCTTTGAGGCTCCTTGCTGGCAACTCTCATGCCTCCCCTCCTGTCTGTCTGCTCTTCCCACTGAGGAGCTGGTAGGGGGTGTGAGGAAAGGCGGAAGACAGGACATGGGTTTTTGTGCCCACCCATGGGAATGCTCCCCCCACCACCGACCACCGTGCCCCGAGTCCCTGCAGCAGGGTTTGGTCTGTCGAACGGGGCCCCCGTAACTCTGGACCAAGACCTCGCTCTGTGAAGCTCGTGTGGGAGTTGGTATACAAGAGCTACCCTGCATTAAAGGAAAGCCGGCACGGGTCTCTCCCGCTCCTCAACGTGAAGATCAGCACCCGGAGAGTCCAGGACCTTCACACACAGCCCCAAGCAGTGACCGACCTCAATGTCACTCCACAATCATCCTTCCCCACCTGCGTCCCAAACCCATCCCAGCACCGATCCCAATCTCACGAGCGCTTTGAACCTCCAACATGATGAACCTCTGAGCACAGTGACCCTCTCTAAAGCTTTTCACTGGGTGTAAGAAGCAGAGCAAAGGCCAATCAGCGAGCTGCCTTTGGCACAATCCACTGCAGACTCTGGTTATCATCAAAGAGCAAAGTGGGGGGTTAAACCTGACAGGAGACTCTTTCTCCCCTCCCTCCTCCCCTTTTATTCCTTCCCTCCCTCTTCCCCTTTATCTCTTCCTTCCCTCTTCCCCATTTTTCCTTCGGTCTCTCCTTTCCCTTTCATCTTCTCCTTCCCATCCCTCAGTCCCTCCCTCCCTCCATCATTCCTTCCCCTGCTCAAACAAACTGATCCCAAGTGGAGAGAGGGGGAACATTCAGGATAAATCCTCTCTGCACATCGCTATTAAATTCTTAATCAACTGGAACACTCACACTTGAATCAATCACAATCTGAATAAAACGTCCGGAACAGGACAGAGTGTTTGTTGGCCTCATGGATGAGGCGCACATTGACTGGGGTGTTAACCAGCTCCGTACTGTGTGTGAGAGGAACGTTTCCAACTCTGACCTGCAGCTGAGTTCCAGCGAGCACTCTTGGAGATCCCGAGGGTGGGACTCCCTCCGGTTACTTTTGAGAATGAGTTATTCCTGCTCCCTCCTGATCTTGGAGGTGTCTCAGCCATCCTGGTTTACAGGAGCAATCCTGAGGATCAGCTTCGAGGCTCAATGACCCACTCGCCCCAGCCAAGCCCGGAGAGGTGACCATATCCTTAGATTAGATCACGGACCCGATGACCCATGACCGTTCCCAGAGAGACTCTCTGCAGGAGGCGCTGTCCCTGGACCTGTGGTGGCTCCCCTGATCCCTTACTGACTGGTCCCCGGTGGTGAGGGGAAGGATGACCATCCATCATTGCTACTCTGGCATTGCAAGACACGGCAAAGCTCCATGCTCCCTACCATTCCCAGGTGTCCCATGAACCAGTTGCGCTTTGGGGGGCTGCCAAAGCGCCTCAGCTTGTTGGAATTCTCATGGAAGTTCCTGAGCAGAGCGGCAAAGTTTAAGATGGCTTTGATGAAGGCGGCCAGGAGCAGGGCGATGACTGCACTCCACAGGGAGGTGCGCATCCAGCTGCGGTCCAGGGCGAAGATCTGATCCAGCGCCGGCAACATCTAGCAGGGGAAAACACACAAACCACATCAGCCTCAGTCCACCGTGTAACGTCAGCCACACGCTGCAGAGCCGGCTCAGCAGAGGAGCGGACAGACAGCATCCTACGGGAAGGTAAACAGCACACCCACGGCAGAGGGAAGGGCCAACAGCTACCACCAGCAAGGAACATTCTAGAACTGACAGTTACACTGTGCCGGTGGTGGAATAGAAAGTACTGCTGTTCACACTCCCCAGTGTACACTACTCTGTTTACACCCTCTGTTCACACTCCCTGCTGCACACTGCTGTTTACACACTACACCCTCTGTTCACACTCCCTGCTGTGCACTGCTGTTTACACACTACACCCTCTGTTCACACTCCCTGATGCACATGGGTCTACTACAGTCATAAAGGGCACACACAGACCCTTCGGCCCACTCAGTCTGTACCAACCACCAGTGACACGAATCCAACATTCATCCCATTTTATTCTTCCCACATTCCCATCAACTCCCTCAGATTCTGACCTTCACCAATTCACAGCCGCTGCTCCGTCACACACCCCACTGTACACTGCTCCGTCACACCCCCTGTAACACACCCCACTGTACACTGCTCCGTCACACACCCTGTAACACACCCTACTGTACACCACCGTCACACACCCCACTGTACACTGCTCCATCACACACCCCACTGTACACTGCTCCATCACACAGTCCCGTCATACACCCGACTGTACACTTCTCCGTCACACACACCCCACTGTACACTGCTCCGTCACACACACCCATCACACACCCCACTGTACACCGCTCCATCACACACTCTCTTTACACACCCCACGGTACACCACTCCATCACACACCCCACAGTACACTGCTCCGTCACATACTCCCAGCACACACCCCACTGTACACCGCTCCGTCACACACACCCCACTGTACACTGCTTCATTTACCAACAATTGCACCAAAGTTTGAATTACTGGGCCAAGGACAGTTGCTGAAGCAGGACGTCGGTCTGGAGCTGTGACAGAGAGGTTCTGTTTCAGCACAAGACCCTTCATCAGATCGGACAACTGTGCAACATGCAGTTCCATTCCTCAGAGCTGAAGCAGCTGTTGCTTCCAAACAGCGGGTCAGAGACCTGGCTGGTAAGCGGCAGTAACATTTAGTGCCAAAAAAATACCCTCTCTCACAGGGGCAGTTCTCACCATCTACTGCTGGCCCAGTCTCACCAGTGCAGAGACCCAGCTCTCTGCTCAGGGGTGGGGGGAGGCAGCAGCTAACTGGACCAGTCAATGAATAGTGTGGCTACAAAAGTGATATCCCCTGCTGAGTGACATCCCAAGGGCCACTCCACCCTCGACAAGGCACAATTCGGGAGTGTGAGGGAATACTCCCCACTTGCCTGAACGAGAAGTGCTCCAACAACTCTCAGGTAGTTTGATGCCATCCAGGGCACAGAAGCCCACTGGATAGGCTCCCCATCCAGCACCCGACACGCTCACCTCCTCCACCTCCAACACCTCGTGGCTGCAAGGTGCACCGTCTGCAAAACTACACTGCAGTCACTCACCCAGGTTACTCCGACAGCACCTCCCAAACCCACCACCTCTCCCACCAAGGGCAGGGGGCACATGCGAACACCACCACCTGCAGATTCCACCCCCGCCCCCTCAACCCCCACTTGGAGATACATCACTGGTCCTTCGTCGGTGGATCTGGAACTCCTTACCTTCCCACGTGATGGGAGCACTGTCACCAGAAGGAGAGCTGTGCTTCAAGAGAGAGGCTTCAGAGATAAAGCTGAAGTCAACCTGCACCTCAGTTACGGGCTGGAAATATCCGTAGGTTGCTTCGGTAAGTCCGTACTCAGGGAGCCTGGAAGACATGTGAACGGTTCCGCACTTTTAATATACGTCTGAACAATAATTGCAGAACAACCTCTGGGTGCTTCAATGTCACAACGAGGATGAGGAAACCCTGGCAAAGGTGCAGGAGAAGGATTTACACCGTGAGCATTACTCTGCAATAAGTAACTGTGCTTTGATGTGGCATCGGTTTAAAATAGTGATATTGCACACTCCACTAAATTCTGCAGTCGTAGAGCCCTGCAGCAAGGAAACAGGCCAATTGTGTCTGTGCCCCACCAAGCTGCCTATCTAGGCTAATTCCATTTGCCCGCATTTGAACCACATTCCTCCGAACATTTCCTATCTATGTACCTGTCCAAATGCCTTCTCAGTAGCAGAATTGTACCTGCCTATACCAGCAGCTCGTCCCATATACTCACCACCCTCCGAGTGAAAAAGTTGCCCCTCAGCTCCCTTTTAAATCTTCCCCCCTCTCACTTTAAACCTATGCCCGCTAGTTTTGGACTGTCCTACCCTGGGGAAAAGACTGTGACTATTCACTTTATTAACACCTTGTGACATGTGGAACTAACATTCTTAAAAACCACCTATGTGACAATGGTTAATGTGCTAAACAGCTTAAAGCTTGTTTGTGCTCATGAGATGTCATGTGACAGAGCTTGTCAAGTGTCAGGACGTTATTACGTCCTGGAGCGGCACGGTAGTGTAGCGGTTAGCGTAATGCTGTCACAGCGCCAGCGATCAGGGTTCGATTCTTGTCGCTCTCTGTAAGGAGTTTGTACGCTCTCCCATGTCTGCGTGGGTTTCCTCCGGGTGCTCCGGTTTCCTCCCACATTCTAGACGTATGGGTAGGTTAATTTGGGGTTTAAAATGGGTGGCGCGGACTCACTGGGCCTGTCACTATGCTGTAAATAAAATTTTTAAAAATTTATTTGGTCATGTGTATAAAGGTAGATTTTCCACTGATGGAGATGACTTCACCTTTGAACTGGGATGGTGAGTGGTACCAAGCATCAGAAGATACTTTACATTTGCTGTTACCAGGAGTCGACAACAGCAAAAGAAATTGTGAGAACGCTGTTTTGGTTGAGAGCTGTTTGCTTCTTGGATCAACTGAGCGGACTTCTCTTTTGAACTGTGGTCATGAGTGGTATTTAGGGCTATTGAAGACCTTATTATTTGCCATTGCCAGGGCTCTCAACCAGCAGAAGGGATGTTCGAGTTGTGTTTCCTTTAATAGGGCAAACTGTTATCTCCTTGTTATTAATTGCTTCATAAAACAAGGTTCATAATTGCAATATATCAGTGTTTTTGCAACAGTGAGTGGCCCAGATGCCCATGCTGTCTCCCAGGGCTAGCACTGCCAAAGGTATCTTTGATGGGGAAGAACAGGAGATAGCCTTTAAACATGGGGGCAGCCCTGCGTCCTGGCCACAAATAAAACCAACAATGAACTCAGGAGAGGCTTCTTGCCCAGCTGGTGGTGAGAATGTGGAGCCAGTTCCCTCGGTGATATTCACTGAGCTTAATTTCATGTATTTGAATCTTGATGAGCACAGGAGAAGGGGAGGGAGGAGAGTGGGAGGGGCAGTGGGGGTGTCTTGAGGATGGCGTAGAATACCAACAAGCCTGTTTCTGTGCTGAAAAGTCTGCTGTAATTCTCGGCATGGTCCAACAGGGAGTGAATGTCGCAGGCTGGGGCTCTGTGCAGGGGTAGGTGCGTGGGCAAGGGGCTCTGGGAATAGTGGGCAACGAAGGGGCGGTTGTCTACAGGATGGCACAAGAAGGTGGGACAGTGAGGGGGGTGGGCAAACTCAATCTCGGTGGCTACGGGCAAGGAGAGGACTTTGGCCCACACAGGTCCAAGGCTAAGCCTGGAGGGCTCAGGCTTGCAAACGTCACAGAGCTATGCTGCCATACGTGGATTCACAGACAGACAACACTTCAGCCCAACTCACCCATACAAACCATAACTACACTCGTCCCTCCAAACCTTCCCTATCCATAAACCTGCCCAAATGTCTCTTAAACGTAATTGTACCTGCCTCAACCACTTCCTCAGGCAGCTCGTTCCACATACCCACCACCCTCTACGTGGAAAAGCTTGCCCCTCAGGCGCCCTTTAAATCTTTCCCCTCTCACCTTAAACCTATGCCCTTTAGTTTTAGACTCCCCTACCCTCGGAAAAAGACTATTTACCCTATCAGTGTCCCTCGTGATTTTATAAGGTCACCCCTCAGCCCCCTTCGCTCCAGGGAAAAGTCCCAGTCCATCCAATCGTGAGGCAGCTGCACTACCTGCTGCACCACCACCTCATGTACCCCAGCACTTGCACAGTGAGCTCTGAGCCTCTAGTTCAATTTGTCAGCTGCAGCAAGCCCACAGTTAATGCTTACTAACCGCACGATCTGCCAGATACAATCTGAGCTCAGCATCTGCTTAAACCATCAGGCAGCGACCACTGTGTGACATTTATGCCACCGCGTGTCCCTGTAACCAAGACGCTGAAGCAGCCCTTTGTGCTGGTGTGTCTACCCCAGCTGACCCAGTTGAGGTGCTGCGACCTTGGAGAACAGAGATGTGAAGGACATACTTCACGGTGTAGAAGGTGAATCAACAGCAGGTACAGATTTACACGGGACATTGTTGATGTGGAAAGCAGCACCAATGATCAGAATTTCCTGGAGGAACACTATGCTACACAGCTGCTGAGCTGGGAATGGATTGTTCCTGACTGCTGTGTTTCGGTTGGCACTGTGTGATTGGCAGAATCAAGCCCCACCCCCCGGGTCATGAACTGCTGTGAGCATTTGGAAACACCAGCCATGTCACGTGAACAATTCCCAATCCTCCACTGCAGCGTCAGACAGGAGCATTTAACCAGAAGCCCCCGGGATGCTGTGATACATTTGCAGACATCTCCACGGTGTGAAGACATCCTGGGCCATAAGGGCTCATTCAAAGGCTCCTTCTTCAAGTGACCACTTCCCCCTTCCGTCTGCACATCGCTGACACCGTCGAGGTGTCGATGCAGCAGCTGTTAGGAAACGAGAGGCAAGTTGACCTTAGTTGCTGGAGGATTTGAATTCAGGAGTTAAGGTGTCTTGTACGACTATACAGTCAGAGACCACAGCTGGAGTGTTGTATGGTTTGATCCCCTTTAGTCAATGAGCGAGGGCAGCAAAGATTCACCAAGCGGGTTCCAGGGATGGCAGGTTTGCCCTGTGAGGATAGATTGAGTGAACAAGACCCGTATTGTCCAGAGTTTAGAAAAATGAGAGGCAATCCTGTTGGAAAATTGTTAGAGGGCATCACCGGGTGGATGTGGGGAAGGTGCTTCCCCTGACTGAGGGAGGAGTCCAGAACCAGTGGGACACAGAACAAAGGAGAGACCATTTATGACTGATGTGGAGAATTTACTTCACCCAAGAGGTGGTGAATCATTTGAGCTCCCTTCCACAGAGGGCTGTGGATGTTCAGTAACATGCATTAAAATCTGACACCCATTATTTTCAATGAGATGGAAGGAGGGCAGGGCAATGTTGAGGTAATTGATAGTTGATTGATTATTGTCACACGTACCGGGATACAATGAAAAGCTTTGTTTGCATGCCATCCAGACAGATCACTCCTTATATCAGTACATCAAGGAAATACAAGGGAAAAGTGATAACAGAATGCAGAATATAGTGTTTACAGGTACAGAAAGTGCAGAGCAGGCAGACAATAAGGTGCCAGGGCCACGGAGAGGTAGATTGAGAGATTAAGAGTTCATCTTTGTCATACGAGAGGTCCAACATCATTCAATGGTCTTATAACAGCAGGATAGAAGCCGTCCTTGAGCCTGGTGGTACTTGATTTCAAGCTTTTATATGTTCTGCCCGATGGGGTGGGAAAAAGGATGTCCGGGGTGGGAGGGGTCCTTGATTATGTTGGCTGCTTTCCCGAGGCAGTGGGAATTGTAGACAGAGTCCATGGAGGGGAGGCTGGTTTCTGTGTCGCTGATCAGCCGTAGACTTGTTGGATGCCATGAAGGGTCCTACTCCTTACAAAGCCACTACAGTGCAGCACTGCTCCAAAACCAGCAGCTCCGGCTCAGAGCAAACATTTGTAATAGATGTGTAGGTTTAACACAAGGGTTTCAGCAGACACTCTGGATTACTCACAGGGGAGCCCACAGAGTCTCCTCAACAACATATCACTGATTAATTCTCCCTGCTGACAGTATCACTGCCTTTCAGAAACTCAAAGGAATGGGCAGATTCACAGACAGTCCCATCAGAGCTACTGGGACAACATCAGTACAGGGATGGGTCCCAACAGAGCTACTGGGACAGGACCAGCAGAGAAAGGGGCCCCGACAGAACTACTGGGATAGGACCAGCACAGAGACAGGTCCAAACAGAACTACTGGACAGGACCAGTAGAGGGACTGTTCTCACAAGAACTCCTGGGATAGGTACAAGGTATCTTTATTAGTCACATGCACATCGAAACACACAGTGAAATGCATCTTTTACATAGAATATTCTGGGAGCAGCACAACATTGGTCTCCCAACATTATGAGAGACAGCAGCAGAACTCAGGGTGCCCCCAGACCCTTCCTAATATACACCTCAGCAGAGTTACAGAGGATGACACCAACTCTGGGAAGAGGACAAATCAGCTGGTATAGCCCAGTTCTGAGGTCTCCTTTGACCCACCACAATCACCTCACACACAGGCCTGACTTACAAATATATTGCCGAGTCATTATAACTGAAACTCTCTGCCACACGGAACCACGGGAGTACATTAGTGACAGGAAGAGAAGTAGGCCACTCAGACCAACGTGCCCGCTTCACCATGTCTGTAAGATTGCTGTTGGTCATTGCCCTCAGCACCACTCTGCAACAAACCCACATCCTTCAACTTGCAAAAATCCTTCAACCTCTGAGCTTGAACACACAACAAAATGAGCCTCCAGGTCTCTGGAAGTTGTTGGTGCTCAGTCTCTCACCAATTAAAAGACTTTTTTTTAAAAAACCAAAGTGGATGATCTCTCAGCTACATTACAAGTAAAAAGAGCAGCCAGGGAGAGAGTAGATCCCCTTAGAGATCAGCAGGGCCACCCATGTCTTGAGCCGCAGGAGATGGGTGGGATTTTTAACGAATATTTCTCCTCAGTGTTTACTGATGAGAAAATTATGGTTGCTCAAGAGATAAGGGAAACAAGTGAAGATGGTCTGGAGAACTTTCATATCGCCAGGGAGGAGATACCTGCAGCCTTACAGCACATTAAGGCAGATAAATCCCCAGGGCCTGACCGAGTGCATCCTTGGACCTTGTGGGAAGCTAGAGAAGAATTTGAGGAGACCCTCATGGAGATGTTTGCTTCATCGTTAGCCACTGGTGAAGTTCCCAAACACTGGAAGGTGGTTAATGTCATTCTGTTGTTTGAGAAGGGTAGCAAGGACAAGCCAGGGAACTACCAGCCGGTTGGCCTGACATCAGTGGTGGGGAACTAACTGGAGGGAATTCTGAGGGACAGGATCTACCAGCATTTGGATAGACAGAGTCTGATTAGGAGGAGTCAACATGGCTTTGTGCATGGGACGAATCTTTTGAGTTTTTTTTGAAGGGGGTAACCAAAAAGGGAGATGAGGGTAGAGCAGTGGATGTTGTCTATATGGACTTTAGCAAGGCCTTCAACAAGGTCCCACATGGCAGAGTGTTCTGGAAGGTTCGGTCCCATGGAATCCAGGGAGAGCTAGTCGGGTGGATTCAAACTTGGCTCGGAGGTAGGAGGCAGAGGATGGTGGTTGAAGGTTGTTTCTTGGGATGGAGGCCAGTGACTCGTGGTATGCCACAGGGGTCGGTGTTGGGATTCTTGTTATTCCTTGTTTATGCAAATGATCTGAGTGCTTGATCAGTAAGTTTGCAGATGACACATGATTAGGTGGTGCTGTTGATAGCAAAGGATGTTATCGTTGATTACAGCGGGGGAGATCTCAATCAGTTGAGGAAGTGGGCCGAGGAATGGCAAATGGATTTCAATACAGATAAGTGTGAGGTGGTGCAGTTTGGAAAGTCAAACCAGCGTAGGACTTGTACTATGAATGACGGGACACTAGGGAGTGTACAGGAACAGAAGGACCCAGGAGTACATGCGCGTAGTAAGTTGAAATCAGCATCACAGGCAGACGGTGATGAAACAGGCATTCAGTACACTGGCCTTCATCAGTCCGGGCATTGAGCATAGGAGTTGGGACATTATGTTGCAGTCGTACAAGTCATTGGTGAGGCCGCACTTGGAGCACTGTGGACAGCTTTGGTCACACTGTCATGGGAAAGACGTGGTTAAACTGGAAAGAGCACAGAGAAGATTTACGAGGCTGTTGCCAGGACTAGAGGGCCTGAGTTATAGGGAGAGGTTGGCCGGGCTGGGTCTTTATACCTTGGAGCATAGGAGAATGAGCAGTGACCTTAAACTACAGGTTGAGGGTAAGGTGGGAAAGATTTAAAAAGGACCTGAGGAGCAACATTTTCACACAGAAGGTGGTGAGTGTATGGATCGAGCTGCCAGAGGAAGTGGTTGAGGCAGGTACAACAGTATCAATTAAGAAGCACTTGGATAGGTACATGGAGGGGCGGGGTTTAGAGGGATGTGGGCCGAACTGGGACCAGCTGGGTGGGTACTGTGATCGGCATGAACTCATTGGGCCGAATGGCCTGTATCCGTGCTATAACTCTGATTTCACGTTACATTACACTGCAGTGTCCCCACCCATTCACCCAGTCTCTATCCCCCTGATGCCTCAGTGTTGTGCCATCAGTACATTGGGAATATTACATTCGATCTCCTCATCCAATCACCGACCTAGGTTGTGCGTTGGAGCCCTGGCACCAGTCCTTGAGGCACCTCATTAATCCCAGTTCCCCAACCCAAAATAACCTGCACAGGTTTTGCCTATTAACGACAATCCCTACCAGTACATTACACCCAGGTCGTGCCCTAATTTGTTTAGCATCTCACATCAAAAGGCCTTTTGAATATACACCCCATACACTGGCTCGCCTTCAGCAACCTCAAAAAACACGATTCGCCTTTCATTAATCCACATTGACTCTGTTCCATTCTATCAGCGTTTTCTAAGCACCCTGTTACCACTTCTTTAAGATTCCAGAAGCTTCCCTTTGATTGTACCTGTGTAGCAAAGACAATACAGGTGTTCCCAAACAGGAAACCATGGATAAACTGGGAGATCCACTCCCTGCTGAAGGAGAGGACTGCTGCCCACAAATCTGGTGATCCTGATCTGTACGAGAAATCGAGGTACAACCTTCAGAAAGCTGTCAGGGATGGCAAGAGGCAATACCAACTCAAAATAGAGTCCCTGACCAGCCACCAGTTATGGCGGGGCTTACAGTAGTCTACGACCAAGTCGGGCTGCACAGCTAACAACAGCGCATCCCTTCCGGATTAACTTAATGAATTCTATGCACGTTTTGTACAGGAAGTGGATTGTCACCATCCACCCTGACAGCCACCAATGCAGGTGAACCTGTGATCCCAGTGGAGGACGCAAGGTCAGTGTTCCGGAGAGTGAACACGAGGAAAGCACCTGGCTCAGATGGTGTCCTGGGCTGTGTGCTCAGATCTTGTGCTGATCAGCTGGCGGAAGAATTTGCAGACATATTCAACCTCTCCCTGCTTCAATCTCAGGTTCCCACCTGTTTTAAGAAGACCACTACCATCCCAGTACCAAACAAAAGCAAAGTAACTACCGACCAGTGGCTCTGATATTCACCATCATGAAGTGCTGAGAGGTTGGTCATGGCACACATCAACTCCAGCCTCCCAGACAACCTGGACCCATTGCAATTCGCCTATCAGCAAAACAGGTCTACAATGGATGCCATCTCCCTGGCCCTACACTCAGCTCGAGCATCTGGACACTGAAGACACCTATGTCAGACTATTGTTTATTGACTACAGCTCTGCCTTCAATACAATAATCCCAAGCAAGCTTGTCACCAAACTCCGAGACCTGGGACT
>JAUZTB010000078.1:18798358-18809575 GCA_034780895.1 Rhynchobatus australiae
AAAAACCTTAACTCCAAAATGTGCTTACTGAAGCAAAGCTAATTTCAAATTTTTAAAATTCATACACATATTTCAGTTTTAGTAATATTACACTGTATTTAGTTTATCAGACTTTAAGCAAACACTTAACATTAAGTATATATAAATATAATATATACACAACTCCTATATCCATATACATCACATTCCATTATGGAAAATCTACAAAAACTCAGTTATGCTATGCCTGTTCTCACAGTGGTTGTATTTCAACAGTGTGGAACAACAGGACACAACTTGAAATACTACACAAAATATTAATATGTTCTAAAAGAATTCTAACTACATTAAGGTACAAAGCAGTAAAGCAGAGAAGAATTACATAAGAGTTGTACAAATAATTCCTATCCCATTTTGTCCATTAAATGTAATTAAGTACCCAAATGCAATCACAAGTAAGCATTCTTCCTGCACCTGGCAAGTCTATTCCACAACTAGATAGGAAGATACAGAAATGCAGAGGGGGAAAAAAGCAATTACTGGAGGTTTTGAAAAGATGCCAAAAAAAATCTATGTTTCCCTTTACATACTATAAGATCCTATAAATGTAGTGTCCTATTTATGCTTCTTGGTGGAAAATTAATGAAAAATAATAACCCAAGATACAATCTCCAATCAAGCACCATTGTCCATTGTAGATTCAACAAACACTTGTACAGAATTTTTCCACTGAAGCTTCTCAAATCTTGCAGCTAACTGTCTTAAGCAAAGCCACACCAACACCATACTGTCTACGATATAACCAGGATGCAGATTTAGGCCCAAGTCACATACAAACTGTTCACTTCAACTTGGTTTGGTTTAAAGGAAACTATAGTTGTATGGCATTAAAATGTTGCTGAATCTAGTCTCTAATCCCTTGTTTTCTTCTCTGTAACAATACAATTTGCATCTTAAAATGTTTCAAAAAGGCAAATTCCTTCCTTTTACATTCTCTTACTTAGCCAGCAGAAAACTTCAGCAATATCAGTGTTGAAAGTTACTACAACTAGCTGGTCTTCTATTTATTATTTTCAAATAGATACATCAATGATAAAATTTCAATTTTTTTTTAATGAAACAGGATTTGAATTGTTGTGGAATTACATGCTTAAGTGAATGCAAATATCAAACATTCTCCTATTCAAATTAGTTAATTTCTTCAGCAAATACAATTTGTTAGTCATTTTCTTTAAAAACAGAATATACAGTTAGTTACATCAATTTTAAATATTTATCTACATTGTGGTAAAATCTTTAAGCCACAATTTTCCACCTTTCAGGAAAAATATTAAAAACAAGATCAAAATGCCTAAGATGAATACCAAAACAGAAAAACTGGTGGTGAAAAGATTACAAAACACCATCTCAATGTGCACAATACAAGACAGCTTTCACCACATCATCAAATAAAGATAAAATCATGTTTACCCAGAGAAACAAAGATTAAACCTGCAAGCTCAAAGTCGTATGCTAAACTTACTTTTAGCAATAAAGATAGCATAGCTAATTATATAACAAATCATTATACTTCTGCAAAAACATAGCCAATAATGTGGATAGGCCTGGTCGAATTATACCAATAAAGTATTTATTAAGGTCTCCAACTGAAATGCTTAAAACATTTTTCATCATAAAAAGCCACACTGTACAAGAATCTGAAACAACAGATCATTCAAAGGAGGTGACGGGGAACACGATGTTAAAGTCTAAAACAATTTAAGGTACACCACACAATCTATTAGGATTGCTAGTAAAATGGGATGTTCAAATTCAGCCATTGCATTCCAGTAGCAGAGTACATTGACTGTAATAGTTGACGTTGTTCAAAATCTGATATCCTATACATTTTAGCCCGACATTTCAACAAAAAAAACTGATGGCAGATTAATTGCAATAGTCAACTCAAAACAAGCCAAACGTTTGTAAATCTTACATTTAATGTCTTACTAAATATTGAGCTCAATGCATTATGTACTATTATATAATATCAAACAAATTAAACTTTTTTTAAAAAGCCAGTTTATATTTTGCTAATGCATGCATGTGGCAGATTTATATGGAACACAATCAGAACAATGGGTGTAAATACATTGCAATGCCTCAAAGCTGAACTTTAAAAAAGTCCTGGCCCCACTTCATTTTGCTCTCCCTAATCTCATATCCCATCCTGGTCACAATGCCAGTACTGGTTGACCTGATGACAAGTTGATGAATAGATTAATTATCCATCGATTAAAATTTGTAATCAATTAATTGCTCTGTAAAAGCATACAGTCAAAAGGAATAAAGTGCAAAGAGAATTTATGGATTCTTTTGGTATCTTTGTTCTCATCTAAATCATAGTACAATTACCATAGAATAAATACACTGAAATATAAAACAAATAAATAGTACAATTGACTAGTACTGTGAATTATATATTAATACCAATACACACACTTACTGGACACTTTATCTCTGTAATCCTAAGTGAGTTTTTAAAATTTAAAGTGACTGGTAACAGCAACAGATCTTGATATTTTGGGTAATATACAATCTTGCAGCACATCCCCACACTTCAGCATAAAAGTTTGAGAAAATTCTTTACAATTCTAATTGCCTTTAGTTGCAGCAATAAAACGTTGTGCTGAAAGAATATGGGGGAAAATATGTAAACGTTTTAACAAAAAAAAATCTTTCATTATGCTACTTTTACCTTTGATTCTATTCAAAAATGCATATGCATTAAAGTGCTGTTTAATTATATTTGAATACAGCTCTTAGTCAGATGATTTTTAAGTCTACATTAGTTGTCACCTAACATTGTATAAATTCAGAATGGAGTGGCATTTAACGCTCATGGAAAAATAAAAGGTCAAACACCATACAAAATTATTCAACAAGTATTTAAATGCATATAACCAACATCGATTCCTTGAGGTAAATTAGATTGTCACTATCTATTTACAGTAACCTGTGGTTTGAAAACACATGATGGTTTCAATACAATCCATAGATTCCCATCAAAAAATGTTTTCACTGCATCCGGTCTTATACTTGTCTAGCGCATATGAACACATTACAAAAATATACAAAATCCTAATAGCGCTAAATTCACACTTTTTTTGCCAGAGGTCTACTCAATTCAACTCAAAAATCTTCCAATCTAAACAAAGTAATCAGTTTATTTTAGCCGGCAATCTTTGCTTGTCAACTGCAGACAGACTGCAGTCCCCAAGTCTGTGTTTTGAAGAAACTTTTACTACGGCGTGTTTGTCAACCACTCGGTAAGCTCCCACAAACTAGCGTTTTGTGTTACACTCCATTTACTTGCAGTACCAAATATTTTCGTAACATTTGCAACTGCCGGAGATGCATCGCCCGCTGCCATCCTCGTTCTCACAAGCCCATTAGCAAATTTGATTAAAAAGGGTCAAAAGGCACATTAGTCAAACAGAAATGTAATTAGCATTTGGCTAAACCTTTTTCAGTTTGGGGTCCAAATGTACCTGAGACACTAACACCACGCCTCCAGCAGTGCAAACATTTGCTAACTTCAATAAGACTAATTTAGGCAACCACTTAATTCATTAAGTCTAAAATTACCAGGACATCGAACGTCCCCTTTCCACTATTGTACTGCAAAACACGTCCCTTATTAAATTCTGCGATGATTTAGACAAACCACAAGCCAAAACAAGAAACCGTTCCCGCCCCCATACTCTATACCCACACAATATACTGAACACCATTCCATACAAAAGCTGCTCAACACTAGGGGCTGTGTCTAAAATTATTTGGAAGTATATTTAAAACAAAGTGTGACCTATCTGCGCGAATTAGAAAGTAAAAATCGACCGGTGATGTTCACGGAGATCTTCCCTACTTAAAAAAGCATCTTACAAGAAAAAAAGACGAATTGTGAATACTTTATATAGATTTTATTCCCTTGGCACTCGCAGAGAGCACGGGGAGAGGGGTGGGGGTTTCTCTGCATAAGGAGTCAGTGAATTATTGAGATTGGAGAAAGTTGAGACAGTTTACTTTTTATTCAGCTTGAAACTCTAAAATGGCGTTTGATTTAAAACTGGAGGTAAACTTTTTCTCTCAGTGAGGATGCTGTCGTGTTACTGAGGGGAGGGGACCTTGCTGCCGAGGTCGGCTCGACCCGCTGTACTGACCTGGCCTGCGCCTCGTCCAGGCTCTGGTCAGTGATGGTCATGATCTGCTGCAGGATGTCGCCGATGTCCTGCTTCCGTCCCTCGGGGTCGCCGCCGTCCGCCTGAGAGTGAGGGGGCAGCGAGTGCACCGCCAGAGCCACCCCGGGGTGAGGCTGCAGCAGCCGGGACTGGTCCTCCATCACACAGCGGCCCCCACACACAAAGAGAGCCAGAGGCCGGCCGGCCGCGGCTGGAGGGGAGGGCTAATCCCAAACAAACCGCCTCCCCCGAGCGCACACACAAGACCCCGGCACCCGCGCCAAGTGTCACTGGTTCTTTTCCTCCTTCTGCACGCAGCCTTTAAATCCACAGATCCCGCCGCAGACGGAAAGGGACGGGCGGCCGGTCCGACCGACTGGCCCCGGCGGCTCGCAAGCGCAAGCCGGCCGAACGTTGGAGCGATTTGAATTGTAACCGCCGCCGCAGCTCGAGCGCCCGCTCGCCCGCGATTGTTTTGACGGCGGGAGCCAGAGGAAAAAAAATGCGCTCAAGCGAGACCCTGCCGTCCCGCCCCCTTAGCTCCATGTCGCCCGTTTTATTGGTGGAAGCGGCGAGTCGGCTGCGAGATCATCGCGGATTGGTAGGTATTGGCTTGATGGACGGCCGGGCTATTGTCAGTTGCGGAACCCGCCCATGGCGCGAATGATTGACAGATGCCGCTGCTAGGAGACAGGCTCCGAGGGTTGCTGCTGAAGGAAAGAATGATTGGCGGTGGAAGGGTATGGGATGATTGGCAGCTCTTGCTGCTAGGCAACGGCTCTTGCTGTTGCAAGTGAGGTTTTTGCCTTGGTGCTGCTGGTGACTGATACATTCCAAACCCAGTGATTGGCAGGTTGCAGAGACGATGCACGACATTTGAGTGATGGTTTACAAAAAATAAACTTGAGTGGCGTGTGCACACATAAGTCACAAACACAGCAGGAGCAAATGTTCGGAAGAGTTTTTGTTTATTTTAAATTATGAATTCCCATCACATATTTTGTTTGCAGTTTAATTTCACTTTGCAATGCAGTTGATAATATATGTTAACATTTCAACAATTGAAGTATGAAAATTTTATAAAATGCAGAATAATTGGTCAAACAGATAACAGGCCTGCAGAGTTTGGAGTTTACAACAGTCTCATCACTGGTTGTGTTACCCAGTAAGCCACAAGATCTACATATGCTCAAATAGTGGACACATGTCAGAGACTAGTGGTTTACAGGGACTAAATTAATGAGCTATTCTTGCTGCATAAACTAGTCTGCACCACCAGTGACGTATCAATCGCCATACATTCGTTATTCACAATAAATCACCCATCGCGAATGAATATTCCATTTATGCAACACTAATGGATCTTTCCTGGCAAGTAAAAATAAACAGGGAGAAGAGGTGGAGAGGGTTTGGCTTTTCCATTTGACACTTGAATCTTAAGGGGGAAGGTTTTTCTCTAATTTGAAATGAAAACTTTGAATTATTACTTTTAATGTAATTTGGATTTGGCTACTAGCTTAACTGTGTGGACTATTTTAAGAATCATAATGTTGATGAAATTACTAAGTGGTTTGTGGAAAAGGATTCACTGGAAATAAAAACATATTGATGAAGAACTGATTTAAAATATATCAGCAGACTATAGCATCTATCATGATCTTTGTAAACTAAATAGCAGAAAAAAGTAATAAAATTAACCCTTTGTGCATGTTAATCTTGGCAATGGGAACTAGATATTGTTGCTAAATCTGAAATGGTAGGTTATTTATTGTCACAGGTTCAATTCTGGTATTCTGAGGTCAAGGGAAGTCTGAAAATTATCAAGATCAGTGCCAGATGAAGTATTCCAGTTTTGGGATTGGAGAATACAACAAAGACAAGTCCTTTGACATATGTGAGACATTGAGAAATTAGAAGACGGTGGAGGAAAGTTTATTTTGGAATTGTCTTTCACTGAATCATTGATTCCTATGGCACAGAAAAGAAGCAATCCATCGATCGTGCTTCTGCCACTCTTTTAAAGAGCTACCAGTCAGACCCACGATGTGTTCTTTCTCCACAACCCTACACGTTTCTTGTATACACATCCTGTTAGAACGTTACTATTGGATCTACAGTCCTCCCATTCCCCCCTCCCCCAATCCCTTTTAGTTTGTGCATTCCAAATATCGCAGAGTGCATAACGCAAATATCAGCTCATCTTGTCTTTGCTTCTAATGCAAATTGCCTCAAGTTTGTGACCTCTATCAAACCTTTCACCAGGGGAAACAGATTTCTTCTCCCCATCAAAATCAAAACCATAAATTATACACAATTTTAGTCCCTGTTAGTGCAGATTGATCAAAAGGAATGTCTATGATCGGGTGGAAACAACAGATTCCAGATGACCTATGGGAATATTAGCAGGTTAGGCAGCATCTGTGGAGAGAGAATCCTGAGTTAACATTACAGGTGGATGGTGTTCCAACAGAACTGGCCAGCTGTGATATAAACTGGAAAGTCTGGTTATCTGAAATTTTTGAATTCATTGTTGAGTCAGAAGATGAAATTTTATTCATGAAGCTTAAGTCGGGGTTCAATGAAACGGTGTAAGAGGCCAAAGTATTGGGAGTGGAATGGAAACTGATAAGCAAATGGAAGCTCAGGGTCATCTCTGTAGACTGAACAGAGGTATCCTGCAAAGCAGTCACCCAGTCTGTGTTTGATTTTTCCAATGTAGACAAAACCAACTCATAAGCACCAAATGCAGTACACTACATTGGAAAAGGTACAACTGAATTGCAGCTTCACCTGGAAGGAATGTTTGGGTCCCTGGATATTGGGAAGGGAAGAGGTAAGAGGGCAAATATGGGATCCCCTATGATTTCATGGGAAGATGCCATGAGAAGGAGGGTGATCATGAGTGGAAATGATCTGGATGAAGGAACTGCTGCATTGTGGCCAGGTTTGCAGACGATACAAAGATAGGTGGAGGTACAGGTCGTGTTGCAGAGGCAGGGAGTCAGCAAAAGGATTTGGAAAGGTTAGGAGAGTGGAAAAAGAAGTGGCTGATGGAGTACATTGTAGGGAAGTGTGGGGTTATGCACCCCTTGGTAGGAAGAATAAAGGTGGAGACTATTTTCTAAATGGGAAGAGAATTCAGAAAGTGGAGTTGTAAAGGGACTTAAGAGTCTTAGTTCAGGAATCCCTTAAAGTTAATTTGCAGGTTGATTTGGTAATAAGGAAGGCAAAGCAATGTTAGCATTCATTTCAAGAAGACTAGAATATAAAAGCAAGGATGTACTGCTGAGGCTTTATTTAATAGGGTGTTGGTCAGACCACATTTGGAGTCTTGTGATCATTTTGGGCCCCATATCTAAGGAAAGATGTGCTGGAACTGGAGAGGGTCCAGAGGAGGTTCACAAGAATGATCCCAGTAATGAAAGACTTAATGTATGAGCAGTGTTTGATGTCTCTGGGCCTGTACCCACTGGAGTTCAGAAGGATGAGAGGGGACCTCATTGAAACCTACCAGATACTGAAAGGCCTGGATAGGAAGTGGAGATGATGCTTCCATCAGTAGGAGAGTCTGGGATCCGAGGGCATAGCAACAGAATAAAGGGATGTCCCTTTAGAACTGAGAAGAGGGGGATTTTCTGCAGCCAGAGGGTGGTGAATCTGTGGAATTCGGTACCACTGTACCTCCACCGAGGGCTGTGGAGGCCAAGTCATTGGGTATATTTAAGGCAGAGATCCTTGGCTGGTAAAGGGGCTAAGGGTTACAGGGAGAAGGTGGGAGAATGGGACTGAGAAAAGAAAATCAGCCATGATTGAATGGCAGAGCAGACTTCATGGGTCAAATGGCCTGAATCTGCTCCTATATCTTACGGTCTGATGGAAATGGAAGAGTGAACCAGGGAGTCACGGAGCAACCAGTCCCTTCAGACATAAAAACAGCAAATGCTGGAAACCATCAGCTGGTCAGATAGATTCAGAATGCTGAAATGTGAAAGACTGGAAGATGTGACTGGAAATGGGATCTCTCTGAAGGTGGCAGAGATTACTCAGATTGATCCACTGAACGTGGAGGCCGGTGGGGTGGAAGGTAAGGACAAGGGGTCTATATCCCTGCACCTGCAGAAAGAGAGGGGGTGAGATCAGAAAAAAGGGAAATGGAGTAGACGTAGATGTCTGGCCTGTCAGCTATGATGGAGAGAAAACCACAGTTACAGAAAGGAAAATTATCTCAGAAGCGCAAATATGGAACAAACATATTGTCATCAGCACAGAAATGACAGACCTGGAAAAATTGGGAAAATGAAATTAGCTCCTTAAACGTTAGAAGGAATGTTGTCAAGATAGCCGTGAGAACCTTTCAGCTTGGACAGGACAGTGATCTTTAATTTTGCCACATAACTGAAGTCCTACTTTCTTACTTTTACCTCTAAACTTGTTTTCAGAGCAATATTACCTCACAGTCCTCAGAATGGCTGGTCTGGGCATTTATATTGTTGAACATGACTTACATGTGATCCATTGAAGTTGTGGCTAAACTTACTGGACTTGTGGTTACTGCAACTGAATGCTTGAAATATCCCTGCCCAATGTAACATTTCACCATGTTGGTTTCAACATTTACAATCAGAAATACTTGTGTAAAAAAATTGCAAAATGAAATTTCTTTTGCTGGAGATCATTGGAAAAAAATCAGAGTGCCCTCAAGACCAGAATTAAGATTGGCTAATGGCTGAGGAAAGTACTAGTGGCAAGCCGACATTTCTGAAGAATGTACCTTTTAAGAGAAATTCTGACATTTTGTTCAGTTTCCATAAAGATCAGTGTTGGCTTGGGAATTGAATAATTTGTACTTGACAGCTGTAAAAATGTGTTCCTAAAACAAATGTAGGGGTAAGAAAAATACAGTAATATTTTTAATGATGCGAGGTTCTCCATACATTCATTAATTGGTTATGAACCTTAGATCATAGCATCAACTTCCCTGGGATTTCATTGCCTCTGACAAAATAAATCATCATTTTATTTATCACCTTGTGAAAAAAGAAAGAAAGAATTCACCAGTTATCATCAGACATCCAAAGGCACATTATAGCCAGTATTTCACTTTAAACAGTCAACATTGCCATGTATGCAAACATAGCAGTCAGTTTTTACATGTTCTTACAAATAATAATGAGATAAATGGCCAAATAACCATTTCTTTGGAGATAAGGGTGGAGAGATAAGTATCCACCAGGACATTGGGAGAAGGTCTCCTTGGTTCATTTGCACATATGTAGTGTGATTTGTGTTGTCCTTCAAATCGGAAGGATTGTAGCACATTTAATGCTTGTGCTCAAAGCTCATTTGATGGCAGAGCTTCAAATTAGATCTCAGTGCAGCTAAAGCCATGTCGTCAACTCATAAGGGCTCACGTGGAGAACCAGCAACTTGCAGCAAGGAAATTACCACCTGCACTAACTAAAGGGATCACCATTTTCTTCCAGGTTGTCTGCTGACTGAATTATTTGTGGAAGATGTGGCAATTGACTGGATTTGCAGGAGAAAGTGATTGCTCTGGTGAGCATCCCATCAGGGGATGGCCTGCCAGAACAAGAGAGAAGGAGACGATACAACGGCCCTCAGTAGGAAGTCCTATTCAAGTAGGGTGTTCATTGAGTTGTTCTCCTACATGCTCCTCATCATGAACAAGTGATGAGCAAAAGTCCTGATGCTTCTGCAGCTGCAAATGCAGAACAGTATCACCACTGGCTGTAAAGATAACAGTAGTCATCAATTTCTGTGACCACTGGATCTTCTCAAACTGCGCAAAGGCTATCTGCAACATCTCCCTATCTGAGGACCAGTGCTGTATTCAGGACCCTGCACATACTGTTTACTGCAGGGCAGTGATATTCATGGTGAAAACTTTGGCAATGAGATGTGATAAAACTGTGGGGCAGTATATCATTGTTGTTTGAGGTGCTTATCTGAACACTGAGCTATCCTACAGTCCCAAAGGCTGCACCCTGGCTATGCAGCTCTCTGTTGCCACACCCAGAGCATTAAAATGGTTACTAATAAGTCCAGGCAGCAGTTGCATTATTTCTATGTTTTTTTTTGCCTGTAAAATGTACTTTGTTATATCGTTGTCAGAGTGTAGAACTGTGGGTGTGAGGTGCATGGTGTAGTGGGAACTATGAACATTAGGTCATTACATTTCTTGCAGCCCTGCATCCATTTTCTTGCAGCCTGACATATCATGTTAAGCAACTGTTTCCTCATTGCTTTAGAGTGTGCCTCCCCAACTTTCTGGGTTGTGAGGGTGGGGAAGTTTCTGTTCTCTCCACCTCATCCGGTAAGACTACGTTTGACACTTTGTGTTCTCACTGTCGTCTGTGTTTCTTCCAGCACTGAATTCCACCAGAGGACACAGCACAGGTTCTCTTTTAATATCTAAAGGTCATCCCGATACTGCTCTCGTGGAATTCTACAGCTCCCTGTTTGAGCCGCAAAGCAGCTCCCCATTAAGAGGATTATAGTGGCTTCAATCAGTGCTAGCTAGCTTCAACTGACACTGGCCTCTCATGAAATCAGGCCCCATGGTAATGCAGTAAGACCATAAGCTTACATCTACATCTTTGTTATCACTTGGACTTGCGCATTCCCACACATTCCCTAACCAACCTCCCTTGTTGTGCCCTCTTTAAATACAAGTCATCCAAATCTCTGCTGACTGCACCTAACTTGCCCTAAGTGCTGTTCACTCATCACCCCAAATGGCTTTAGTTAATCAATGCCCCACATTTAAAATCATTATCCTTGCTTTTAATCTCTCCATGGCTTTACCCTTAAATTATGCAATCATTTGGAATATCAGCACACTTTCATAGAACATAGAACATTACAGCACGATACAGGCCCTTTGGCCCATGATGTTATGCCGGCATTTTATCCTGCTCTACCTAACCCTTCCCTCCCACATAGCCCTCCATTTCTCTATCATTCATGTGTCTATCTAAGAGTCTCTTAAATGTCCCTA
>JAUZTB010000078.1:19731695-19747732 GCA_034780895.1 Rhynchobatus australiae
GATCGGGAGAATAAGTAAATTTGTCCCAAAGATTATAAATAATATCAGTGGGCAAATTAGAAGCATCTCTGCTTCAAGTCAGGTCAAAAGTACACATCGAGAGATCATACCAGCAATTTGGTCAACATGCGTGGTAACGGTACTCCGGGTTTATTAAATGAATGTACGTAGATGGTCAGGACTTTTCCCTTAATAACCACCAGCTGACAGGGGCTTGTCGTTGTTTTACAAACACAATCTTAGAACATTGAACATATCGCAGGAACAAGCGCTCATGCCCATGAAGCCGACCCTGTTGCAAAGTTACATAATCCCATATACTTGCACTTGGTCTACATCCATATCATTCAATTATTCAATTATATGACGATAATAACGCTGCTAATGTCGGGATATCATTGACTACATTCATGTAGTGATGATATTGAGGTCCAGAGCTGACCAGTGGTCATTGTCTTCACAGACCCGTCCGCTTATCTCGTCATCAAACATAATTTGAGGTTATTCAGGAAAATCTCATTCGATGTATTATAATTTTTCCAGTAACATCATTCATAATATTTAGAATACCTTAAATATCGGGTTATGAGTTAACGCATTGCTGTTTACATTACACCTTTTTAAGCAGTCGACGTGTTTGGTTTGTAAGTGTTCATAATAAAAATGCTTAACTGTCGTCACCAGAAGCAGCATCTACAACTGCGAAATACAATCTCTGAAAGAACTCGGCGCATTGTCCATGCGGAACGGAGGGATATACTGCAAAGCGACTGAGAATGGAAATGGTTAATATAATGTGAGAGCGAGGGCTGAGAAGAGGTGCTAGTCGGTAATCGTTGGAACTGAATGAGGTGGACCGTGATGGGCAGATGGGTCCCGGTAGCGGGTAGGAAGGGAAGTGAACAATTTGGCTTCAGGTGGGTGATAAGAGGAAATTCGTGAGGTAAAAATGGGCAGATAAAATCAGGTTGGGCAGGGTAAAGTAGAGACAGAAGCAGGAACGTAAATAGTGGAATCCGGACGAGAGGGACGAGAGCTACATGGAACAAGATATTGCAGGAGAGAGGAAATGTAGCCCAAAGCGGAAGAAACCCAGATTGGATAGGCGCTAAGTAGATGGGCAGTAGGAACCAGATTATACCAATCCCACCTACTTGCACAGGGCTAATGTCATTCGATTGTTCAATGACATGACGATAGTGTCGCTGTTTATATGGGAATAGCAGTGGCCATAAGGATACTGTGACTAATTCCGTCACACTGCCAATGCGGCGAATAACAATGGTAAATCATAACAAACAGAATGTGTGCATTCCTGGACATAAAAAGGAAACGCACATGATATGGGGAACACGAAATGGTAAAATTCAGTTTTCATGCCATTGGGTTGGAGGCTGCATGTGAGGTGTTATTCTTTTTGTTTATGATCCACCTTACAGCAAGGCGGCTTTATGCGTTGGATGTGGTATTATTTATTCATTCGTAATGGACCTAAGGTGCTTGTTATTGCTTGTAGACCGATTATTTTACTTTGCGTAACTACTGGGTGTTATGGTTATTCGATTTATGCGGTTTATCGGCCTAATGTTGTGTGTTGCATGGACTCATAAGTGGCTCTGAGTTTCTGCGTTTAGTTAAAGTATCTTGAGTGTCTGTTACCCGCTGAGTTTGCTCAGAAGTCATCCTCTGAATAGGAAATCATGAAGTGGTTTATTTCCTTGAGGAATTTTATACTGTTGCGTTATCCATTATCAGCTGTTTTTCTATCATTTTCAGGGCCTTACATTTGATCATGTTTACAGCTTGGAACTGCTCTTGAATTTTGTGATGCGTCATTTTTTTCAAGTATCGGATGCACCGATAAAGAAACAATTTAGCATCCAGAGCGAATGCTCTTTTATCGAGTTTTAGTGAATGGCGTTTCTGTTCTTCAGGGTGATCATAGGCCCTGAGGATATCTACGACTTGAGAGCGTTATTTAGTGTCGCCCTATCCTTGCATTCTGTATTTAACGTAATGTCCTTTGTGCGTCTGGCGTTCTGTATTCTGTTCTGGTATTCTGAGACGCTGATAAGAATTTGATTTGAGGTAACTTGTAACTTTAAGAAGTTGTACTCGTTTGAAAACTCCTGTGACTCCGAGAGGGTAAATTATTTGAGGTTTTATAAGTTCAGCTGTTATCTTCTCTTGTGATAACCTGTGATCTCGCATGCACTGAGGTGGAGTCAAAGCAGCAAATCACCGAGAGGATGAGATGTACCTTCACACCGCGTGACGGGTATCCATTGTTGAGCAGGGCTTTTTTTCTAATAGGCTCATTCTCGACCATCACAATTTACACCAGATTTGGGAGGTACGTTTGCTGCAGTGATCCTTTGAATGGGTTCAGGTATGGCGGTGACATGGGAAGCATAGCTGTATCTGTGGAAAAATGGGCTTCTCACTGAGTGGAATCTAAATGTGCAGTGTTCTGCAGAAAGCAACATCGAAACATAGACACTGTATTCTAAAATGCGACAGCAACAAAAGCGCATTTGAAATCACATGTTTTCCTCTGGCTCAAAAGGGATGCAGAACAGAGGTCAGTTCAGACTACGTTGACTCTAACGTCGCATGGCCCAGAATTCAGAGGACGAAGAATAAAACCTTCCTCAGTTCCTTGTGCTCTCACTCCCAATATAACCCGGAGCACGCTCGGAAAATCACCTTCATTCCCTCAGCAGCAAAACCTCCGACTGCTGCAAACTTACCACAGACGTGTGCCCGGTTCTGATAAAAATTCCGTCAGCGCCCCCCTCTGCACCATCGGACCAACATTTCACTGCAGAGATACCGGGGAAATGGCCACAGCGAGGAGACAAGCAGCAGAATCTGATATTTGTACACAGAGCGACATCTGTACACGGCAGAGAATATCTTTACACAGCGGACAATTATTCTTGCAGTTATTGATACGTTTAGCCAATAGGGGAGTCATTGCAGCATTGTAATATCAGACACCTCATGAAATTAAGAGTAATATCCACTGCAAAGTAACTTTGAAGCACCGTTGGATAGCTTCAGAATAGTGAACATCGATGCAAAAGAAAAACTAGATAACTGGAGCAGAGAAGGGGTCGATGGCGAACATGGCCTGTGGTGTGCTGAACAGGGAGAGTAGTGTTTTGGATTGGTTACCACTTCCTGAGGCTGGAAGTTGGGTGGAGGCCATGATGGAGTTGAAGGCCTGAATTAAGGAAGTGCTCAATTCTGACTGGGGAAACTGCATTGGCAAAGGAAATGGGTCAGTTTGAGTCGCTGGATTCACTGCTCACTGGGGAGAAATAGGCTGCATTTGTGGATGACTCAGTTGCCAACATAATTGTATGATAACTCTGAATGAGGCCGCTCACGGACAAAGATCAATCTTGTGTTATTAAAGATGCCGGCCTTGTTTCCATCAGGGACAATGCTGAAGTAATTCCGAACTCTTTGATGTCTGTGTGTTAAATCGTCCCTGTATTTCCAATAGAGACAATGGTGTTGTTGCAATGGTGTTGTTCAATTGAGTTTTAAAAAAAGGCACAATTGTCTGTCTGTAACCGAGTCACTGAAGTCTGATTCTTTGTACAAATCAAACTTATTGGACAGGTTCAACTCAGATTATCTACCGGGGCTGAAGCTTCCGGAGCTGCAGCCACTGGAGCAACTACGTCACAGCTTCTCACTGAAATGGAATATACCGTAATTACGTGGATACAAGACGTTGACTATCCTGTTCTTTCAGTGTTTGGAATTGTGGGTAAGCCGCTTTCTCAGCTGCCGTTAGTGGGAATTGATGTCAAATTCCAATCCTGGTTTATTTCGCTGCTTGTTGCAACCTATCAAGTTTCTGCATTTCGAAAAAAAATATGAATGGAGGCACGACAGTAGGTTCTGGGATCTGCAGCAAAAACAAACTGCCGGAGAAGCTCAGCAGGTAGAGCAGCATCTTTGGAACTTACCAAGTCAAACTGCTGCGGCCTGAGCTATTGCGTTCCTCCACCAGCAGGTCAGAGAGTCGCGGTCTGACCAACTGCGTTCCTCTATTACCAGGTCACACAGCCGCGGGCTGACCTACTGTGTTCCTCCTGCAGCTTGTTCTTTGAGTTTCCCTCGATAATGGCATGTGCGGGGCCTCTGCGCGTTTGGTCTTGGAGCAGCCTGGCTGCGGGATTATTGTAAATTTTGTGGGCGCAGCTTTTTGGGTCAGGCATATGGATCAGATCATCGGTAGGTGGTAAAAGGTATGAAAAGTTTCTTCAATAAATGAGAATGAAGTGATTGAATATGAGAGTTTATGGAGCTTTCAGTGAAATTCTCTGCGTCAGAGACGATATTGTGGCTAATAGTTATCAATGTTGTAAAATGTGGTTCTATTATACCGGTATCCGACAGCGCCCCACATGTCTGACTACCGGACCGAACTTGCTGCAGCCGGTTGAAATCCCATCCCTGCCTCCCTGTGATGTACTCATTGGGAGGCGACATGTCTGGCCATGAGGTTGTGACAGACTGCACTGTACCTGTTGGAACCGGCCGTGCTTCTATTGGAAAACCAAAAATATGGCAGATGATAGAATGTTAAACTGAAGCAGAAAATGCTGGAAGAATTCGGCCCGGAAATCAGCGTGTGTGGGAAGAAAAAAGAGATATCACTTCAGGTCAGGGCCCTTCTCAGAACACTTTTGTGGAAGGATACGGTCCCGAAACGGTATCTCTCTCCACAGATGACGTTCGTCGGACTGAGTGTTTACAGAAGTCCTGTTTTGCTCCGTCGTCCTGTTGATCTGTCGGTGTTGGGCAGATAGAACACTGCCGTCATTCTATTCACGACGAGACGCGGACGGCGACTGAAAAGCTGATCCATCGCTTAATGCTTCTGAGGAGAGAGTTCCCCAGAAGGTTCCATCAACATTACCTCAACAAACCTCAAATTTCCATCAACAGTAAACAATCCTTATCCAGACCTGACTCAGTTTACATGATACCGTTAACACCTTCTCTGTCGTTGTCCGCATTACTCCCTCTCTCGCTCCTACGCATGATACAGGAACCAGTTTCCACCGATCGATGCAACAAAATAGAATTATCACAGGATCCCCTCGAAATGCTGTGTTGGTTCCGGGTCGGAGAAATAATTTGTTTTTCTCTCTCTTACAGTTAGCTTCGTGGTGATTGTAATCCTGTCCAAAGCAAATTTCGGTCTATCAAATGTATCATTGCTAACCGGTGGGAATGGCAGCGGCCGATCTCCTGGTGTTTATCTCGGACCCCCTGCTGAGGTGGACTGCGTGGATTTATTCTCCCCGATCATTCCTCCGCATTACTCCCATGTGCAGTCTCGCTGAATAACTGTTCTTTGGAAGCACTGTGATCTCTGTCTGGCTGACAGTCGCTTTCACTTTTGCTCGATTTGCGGCCACTTCTTGTGAGAAGCTGAAATCAAAATATTGCACTGAGAGACCGGCGGCTGTGGCCGTCGGGGCAGTGTGTGCGCTGGGCTGTTGGAAGAGCTAACAATCCAGCTTTCCATCATAATTGATAATGTTCCCTGCTTGTGTGTCACCAAACCGATCTACTATACATTCCCTTCACGGGGGGCATTTGAGATGCGTGACCACATTTTAATCCCTTGTGTCCTATTGTTTCTGATTTTTCTGCAGAATGTTCTGACAGTCAGACGGATTTTAGCGGCCAGCATTGTCCGCAGGGGGCTCCGAGGCTGCAGTAATGGAGAGAATGCCAAGGACGCGGCGAAAGCGAACCGAAGAAATTCCATCGTTTAACTCTTTAGTATAACCGGCAGTTTTGTACTGTTGTGAGTTGCACAGTTGGTGTTTACAACAGCAGCTAATTTCAAATATGTAACATTATCCCGTCACAGATCACTGTTACATCTCAGAATACACAGCCGGAATGTTGCAACTTCTCAGTTCCTGTACCAACACGTGTATTTTCGCGGTGATTCAGGGGAAATTCTGAGAGGAGCTGAAAAAGGCGGTGAAATATCCGCTGATTCCCATTATGAGAATAATTAAAACATAAAAAGACATTGTATGAATCAGTGTAATCAAATCTACCTACCTGCTCCCTGACCCCCTAACTTCGACTCGACAGAAATTGAAAAATATGTTACCTGTGAACACTCACAATGTTTTATGGATACACCACAGAGACATTCAATCTGGATGCATCACGGCTTGGTATGTCATTTTACTGACTAAGACCGCAGGAATCTGAAGAGTTATGAACACAGCTCAGTACATCCCGAAAACCAGCCTCCCCTCCGTGGACTCTGCCTACACTTCCCACTGCTTACATAAATCAGCCAACATAATAAAGGACCCCACCCACATCTTCTCCTCGTTTCACTGAGCAGCAGTTGCAACAGATGGAAAACAAGCACCGCCATGGTCAATGAAAGATTCTGGCCCACTGTGCTATGGTCATAAAACGACCTCTTATCTGATAAAGATGGACTTCTGTCCTCACATTCTTCAACGTCGTGTACTTTTCATCTTATTGTCTACTGCACTGCATTTTCTTTGTCACTGTAACTAAATATTCTGTATTATACTATTGCTTTTCGCTTTGTACTACCGAAATATTCTGAGGTTTCGAAATGATCTGTGTGGATGTCATACAAAATAATGTTTTTCACTGTCCCTTTGCACAAATGGCAAAACATAAACCAGTTTTAATTACAATTACAAGGACGAAAAGAACTCTGAAATAGCTGATCCCGATATCACCTCGGCCTCCCCATCCCAGAGACATTCCGTTTGCCTCATACACACTCCCCCCACTCAGCTCTCATCTTGACACCATCTGGTTTCCTCTGCTTCCCGGTTATGACACAGAGTGTCCGCCCTGATGTGTTATCCCTGTTTATCTTTATGCACATGCTGCCTGATCTGTTGCGTCCTTCCATTATTTTAAGTCTTTATCTACCTTCTGTTGCTCCTTTACCTCGCCCTTTTCCCGTCTTCGCTCACTCTCTCTTGTCTCTCTCTTGCTTCCTGCCTGTCTGTCCGCTCTCCCCATCCCCCCTCTCTCCATGACTGCCCAAAATGTTTGCTTTTTACCTCTCGCTCCCCGTATGTCCACATTCGGTCGCTCTCCCGGTTTCCTTCCCTGTATCCTGATTATGAGACCCTCCTTCTCCTTACTGTTCATTCAAAGACATCTCACGTATTTTGCGTCATTTGCAACGTGAAATTCCAATCCTTGATTTAAATATAATAGACAGGATTAAACTGTTGTATAAATGTTGATTAACGGCCATTGAATATACTGCAGCTTCCTCTGTTTCAGAGAAAAAAAAACACTCTTTCAATTCTTTCCCACAACTGGAATATCCCAGAGATTTAAATATCCCCATAAATCTCTTCCTTCGTCACTACAATCTCAGCAGTTCTTTAATATTGTCATGGTCATAAAGTCATCGAGCATATAAACAGGCCCTTCCGCATCCTGGGTCCACACTACAATCACCCATTTACAATGATCCTTTTTATTCTCCCCACATTCCCAGCAACCCCTTCCCCACATTTTCCCATTCACCGGCACGCAAAGAACACTCTACGTGCCAATTACCCTCCCGACCACAGGTCCTTTTCCACCTTGCAGTGGTAGTAGTTACTTCAGGACCACTGCAGTCTCAGCTGCAGTGGTCGTGGTTACTTCAGAAAGTTAATGAATTCCCTGCAGCCAACATGAGCACGTTGGGCGAATATCCCCCTTGCTGGGTTGTAAAACATGAGCATAACAAGGATGCTATGTTGCTTCCAGTGTGCCGGTGTCTGGGAGGACTCGGATCGTTTTCACATTCCGAGGGGAGGGCGAACAGCCAGAGGTCGTGGTACATATTGGTACCAATGGCAGAGATAGGAAAATAGATGCAGTCCGGGATAGAGAATATGGGGAGCCAGATAGGAAACTGAAAAGCAGAACTACAAGGGCAGTTGCAGCATTTCCCACGATCATTGAGGTTTAGAATAGGTTGATTTGGCAGCTTAATGTGCGGCTGAGCAGTTGGTGCAGCGGGCAGGGTTTCAGATTTGTTGATCATTGGGATCCCCTCTGGCAAAGGGATCGGTTACAGGTGAATTTCAGGAGGCTAATATTCTTGCTGACACGTTTGCTGGAGCTCTTGGGAAGGGGTTAAACTGGTTTGGGAGGGGGATGGGAACCCAACTGACAGGTCAGAGTTTAGTACATTCAGTGTTCAAATGGATTCAGTGTGCTCGAAGACTGTGAGGAAGGATGGACAGTTGAATGGGCAAAGCTGCAAATCAGATGGATGGGCTGAAGTGCGTCCACTTTAAGACGATAGGTATCGGGAACAATGAAGTGGATGAGGATGTTGAAGGTGGGTTTGTCATCGTTCCTTTATTGCCGTCTTTGCTTTATTTTCTTTGGAGGTTAAATGGTTCGGCAAGATACCGAGCTCTCCAACAAAGCTCGACAGATGACCTGATGAAAGTATCCTGACTGGTTACATTATGGTCTGCTATGCCAATTCAAACACGCAGGAAGGTAAGAAGCTTCAGAAAGTAATGGACTCAGCTCAATACATCACAGGCATGTCCTCAATACATCACAGGCATGTCACTTGCCACAATCGGAAGAATCTATGTGAAACATTATCTCAGGAAAGCAACATCTATCATTCAAGAGTACCACCATCCGGGCCAAGCTGACTTCTCGCTGCTCCCATCGGGCAGGCGGTACAGAAGCCTGAAGTTCCACACCATCAGGTTCAAGAACAGCTACTTCCCTTCAACCATTCAGTTCTTCAACCAACCTGCAAAACCCCAATCACTACCTCAGCATAGCAACTATATGATCAGTTTTATCACATTGCACAACAACGGACTTTGCTTCCTTCTCTTTTTGTTCTACGTGTTATTTCTCGGGTGCAATTTTGTATAATTTATGTCGATAATTTATGCTTTTCTTGAGAAGGATGTGTATCTGTGTAACCCACGACATTGAAAGAAAGTAACCTGAGGTCGAGAGGGTTCAAATATTCAAGTTCCTTGGAGTGAATATCACCAATAACTTGTCCCGGTGCAACGAAATATATGCCACAGGCAAGAAAACACACCAATTCCTCTACTTCCTCGGGAGGATAAGGAAATTTGGTATGTCTACTTTGACCGTCAACAATTTGTTTCAATGCACCAGAGAAGGCATCCAATCCGCGTGCAATACGGCTTGGTATGGCCATTTCTCTGCCAGATTCTGTAATTGCCGATAAATGTGGTCACTGTTCGGCACATCACGGAAAGCAGACTCCCCTCTATGGACTCTATCTACACTCTTCGCTACCTCGTTGAAACAGACAACATAATCATGGAGCACATCCCCCGTGGACATTCTCTCTTTCCCCCCTTCCCATCAGGCAGAAGATACAAAAGCCAGATAACATGAACCACAAGGTTCAAGGGCAGATTTCACTCCACTATTATTAGATTCTTGAACAGTCCACTTATAAAATAAAGATAAACCCTTGATCTTCAATCTGCCTCGTCGTGACTATTGCACTTCCTTCATC
Organism: Rhynchobatus australiae; assembly: GCA_034780895.1. Lineage (NCBI taxonomy): Eukaryota > Metazoa > Chordata > Chondrichthyes > Rhinopristiformes > Rhynchobatidae > Rhynchobatus > Rhynchobatus australiae. The sequence continues at coordinate 19,741,276 of JAUZTB010000078.1, forward strand.
ACACTGCAATGCACTTACCCTGCAAATGTAACACTTTATTTTGCATTCTGTTATTGTGATCCCTTTTACTACCTCAATGCACTGTTGTAATGAAATGATCTTTGTGGAATGCATATAAAACAAAGTACGAGTAACAACCATAAACCAATTTACCAATCTGAAGCCTTGTGCCTGTGATGCTGCTGCAAGTCTTTTTTTTCATTGCACCCGTGAATACATATAATTGTGCATCTGACAATAAACTCGACTTTGATTTTGACTATATGACTGAGGAGGCCAGGATATAGAGAACAAGATAAGAGTAGTTTGCAACAGGAATAAAACCTGTTTATTCGAGTAATCTATTAATGACAGTCAGTGGATATTTCAGCCCCAGTTTTATCTCCTCTCTGATCTTACTCTGTGTCCCTGCATAAATAAATGGGTTCACGCAGGAACACAAGAACTGAAGCATGTACCCGCTTTCTTCCAGAGGCATTATTGAGTCACTGAAATTGGAAACTGAAAAGTAAGTGATGTCGGCAATGCGAATGTAGAGGAAAGTTATCAGTACCAGAAGCCACAGGAGGATGAAGATACCCGAGATACTTAGGAGTAGGACGATCGATTTCCTGCGGCTGTCCATCTCCGGGTCGCTCTGTCTCTCAAAGTTCCCACCGCCCTGGAGTCTCCTGCGGATTCTAATGGCCCTTAAAATGTGCCTGACGGTTAGGAAATTGAACAGCAAAATTAGAACGAATGGCAGGCAAGGGGTTAAAATGCTATCGATCCAGTCGTGTGCTACCCAGCCAAGCGAGGTATAATATGTCGACTTAATTTTGCACAGTGGAGCTTCATACACAAAATACATGGATACATTTTTGAAGCAGCTCAGGGCAGTAACTGTTCCGATCACCACAGCCGCTGTTCGCTCCGAGCAATATTTCGTTTTCAATTTTTGGCAACAAATAGCCACAAAGCGATCAAAGGTGAACATCACCGTCACCCAGACGGAGCAGTCTATTACAGCGAAAGTTACTGCGAGATTCACATTGCAAGCCAGAGATATGGTCAGGAAATTTGACGGGAAAGTCATGGGAACAATCCGGATTAATATCACGCCCGTTATAATGACCAGGAGATCTGTCATTGCCATCGACAGCAGGTAGACAGTTATACATCTGGAGAGACCGCAACTTCTGCGCAACATTACTCCAATCACGGCCAAGTTAGCTGAAAGAGAGGAAAACAGAGGAAGAGCGTGTGTTAGTGATCGTGCGCGCGCGCGCGCGCGTGTGTGTATGTGTGTGTGTGTGTGTGTGTGTGTGTTGTGTGTGTGTGTGTGTGTGTGTGTGTGTGTGTGTGTGTCTGTGTTGTGCAAATGGGTGGTGTGACTGAGAGTATGGTTGAGTGTGTGTGAGATTTACGGTTTATATGTGGTGTGAGAGTGGTGTATTTGTCTGTGTGTGATGAGTATGTGTGTGTTTTTTACTGGTTGAGTATACTGTGTGCGTGTGTGTGTGTGTGTGTGTGTGTGTGTGTGTGTGTGTGTGTGTGCGCCGTACAGTTTATATGAAAAGGTGTGCTTGACAAAGAAGAAGAACGTTTAGAACTCAAGATCAAATTCTACTTGACGGTATTGCTTTGGCTCTCGGAAATGTGTTGACAGACAGTGACCGCATTAAGAATTCTGTCATATCATTCACTGTGCTGTGATGGTCCAACAGATTTCCGTTTGGATCTCACAGCAGATTCTGTCTCTCTGGGAAAAAACCAGGCCAAGAACGTTTTCTTCAACTGTAAACTCCAACATCACCACCACTGTGTTCCGTGCTGTTCATCAGCTCTTCCATAAAACTGAAAATCCTGAAAAAGCTTCTTTTTCTCTGCTGGTTTCACCGCATTCAACATTTCCCCCTCCAGTACAACAATGCAATCGACCTCTCCTCTTGTGAATAAACCCAGATGGATGTTTGGAACTCACTTCGTGAAAACGATATATGCATATTTAAACCATATTTGGATGTGTATTTGAAGAACGCAAGAGACATGGTGCTAAAAATTGGGATGAGGCTTTTTCCACTGACACAGGGGCAGTGCACCAATTGGCCCAACTTTGTAAATCTCCATAACTCCGTTAAATCACAGGCCATTAATACAAAGCTCTGTCCCTCGGATGTCACTTTCACATGCACGTCTTCATCCATCAAATGAATTCTGCATTTCACTCTGCTCCCTCCCCACATGCACCACTAGTGATTTGGTTTGTCCAATCTACATGCAGTGTAAGGTAACCCACAGTTTTACCTGTCCACCTATTACACCATGCACTTATCCTCTTGCCTCCACTTATTTGAGCTAAAATCATGTTCACCTCGATTCATCAATGACCAATATTACACATTACACTCTCCAAAATTAACTGTCATCACTTTTCTGCGGCCAGTATATACTGAATCACAAAATCTTCAGTGCAAATACCCGTCCTACACGTTGCGACCTACTGATTCCTCAGTTACACTATTTCAATATTCTCATGATGTTTACTGAACACGTTACGTCCCGTTCTAAACTGTTCTAAATGTAGATTTGGTGTCGAATTAAGTTTGAAACTGTTCGTGCAAGTGGCATAAACAAAATGAAATTGCTTCCATTATAGTTGGGTGTTTACCATCAGAAGAGAAGAGATGATATATCGTCTATCAAACCCATTGAAGATTACAATTTGTAAAGAAGAAACTGTACCACTAATTGTGACACAATGCATGCGAGAGTAATAAAATTAAAAGGAATAAAATATGCGACTGAAATGGTACAACCAATGGGCGAAAACAATGAAAGGATATTAATGATATTGGAAGAATAACAAAGGGGTAAAAATCTACAAATTACAGAAAGAAACAATACCATTAAACACAGCAGTGATGCAACATATCAGAACATTTTGCAGATTTATAATATACACCAATACTTTACCTGGAATGCCGATAACTGCAATGATGGAATAGCAAATAGCCACCTCCAAGATTTTTGGAGCTGCATGCATTTCTGATGAAAGTTTTAAGTACACAATGCACTGTATTCACGGTCTGTTATATTTGTACCCGACATCAGTCGCCAGGGAGCGGATTAGGAAGGCATATTTGTTTTGATGAACAACTGTGTACAATGTGTAATCCTGCTTCCATTATGTAGTCCATCATCTCTGCTTTCTTTCGAGTTTGATGCGATTTGGTTTGTCATCAACGGCCCTAACTCATGGATTATCCTCCTCCGCCATGATATTTCTCAAAGGTCCATCAAAATGACATCATTATTCCTTTCTGTTTGCAATGTTCATTTTTTTGTAATTAGTAATTTTTATGACTTTTCCTGCCTCACAGCAACAAAATTCACGTCATATATGAGAGTGATAATTAACCTTATTCTGATTTCTTCCAAGAAAAATAAGAGCATGCTTAAAATGTGGATATATTTGGTTAAATCTCTCTTAATTCCATTGAACACAGCAACCTGGAACAAAGTGTTCGTGGCATTAAAAACGAACTGACGCATTGGAGTTAGTTTGTGGAATAATCGAAGTCAAAGTCGAGTTTATTGCCATATGTATCACAATGTTGAGCAAAGAGCAAGCTCACAGAGAACCCAAATGCGGCATGCTGGTACAAGTCTGGAGTCAGGATACTTCCTCAGGACCAAACACAGGCAGCAATTGTAAGGAATCTTGCCTCGGAGATCTGAGAAGGAATACGAACACAAACGGGGTATTCAAAGAGTAACAGAGAACACAGGACTGCTCTAGAGTAGACCACTCAAAGCAACCAGGAGCCAAAGTATAACCAAAGGTTGACCAATACCCTGGCAACTAGTGTTAGAGAAACCCAGGTTCTTATGCTAGGTCCCTGATGGGGCTCATGTGTGTGTCATTGTGCAATCAGTCCAGCATGGAATCCATGTGCTGCCCAACAAGGCATCTAAGGAGACAAATCAGGGGCTAGTACTCAGAACCATGACAAAATGCACGTGCATGAACGCACAGGTGCATTGAAAAACTTACTTACGGCAGCATCACAGGCACATGGCATCAGATAAGTAGCAAACACAAGCAAAATATATATTAAACATATTTTTTACAGGAAAGAATATTTGAAGTTTTAAAAACGTCAATTTTAGTGCAAGATGATGAAAGTGGTCCTCGTTTGGTAAACTCAGCTGATTAGGGTTGTGTCGATTGGTTCATGAACTGAATGTCTGAAGGGCAGTGGCTGTTCTTGCACCTGGGTTTCTGGGAATTCAGGCTTCTGTACCTCCGGCATTTTGGCAGCTGCAAGAAGATGGCATGTCCCGGATGGTGGGGATCTTTGATGATGAATGTTGTCTTCTTTATGCAGTGTATTCTGGATATACTACCGATAGTGGGGAGGGAAGTGCCCATTATAGTGGGGAGGGATTTGCCCATGACGTATTGGGGAGAGTCCACTGCTCGCTGCAGATTCTTACATTCCTGCACATTCCAATTGACATTCAGTCCACCATGCAACCAGTCAGTATATTTTAAACAGCACATCTGGAGAAATTTTTTTTTAATTTTATTTACAGCATGGTAACAGGGGTTTCCGGCCCAACAAGACCACGTCGCCCATTGAAAACCCTAAATTAATCTACCCGTACGTCTTTGGAATTGTGAGGAAACTGGAGCACCCGGAGGAAACCCACGCAGACACGGGAGAACGTACAAACTCCTTATAGGAAGCGGTGGGAATCGAACCTGGGTCGCTGGCGCTGTAATAGCATCGTGCTAACCACTACACTGTTCGGTCAGAAGACAAAAGAGCTTAACCGGCAAAGAAAACAAAGATGCTGGCGCGCTTTCCTTGTGGTTGCATCTCGGTGCAAGGCCCAGAACAGATAATCTGATTTTTTAACATCCAGGAATTTAAAGCTGCTGACTCTCTCCAATTCCAATCCCCCAAGGTTGTGGAGCAAATGTTCGCACTCCACCCATTTCCTAATATCAACAACAATCAGATTTTTAGTTTCACTAACGTTGAGTGAGTGGTTGTTGCAGCACCACCCAACCAGGTGTCCCATCTCGCTCCGGTAAACTGATTTATCACCACCTGTGATTCATCCAGCAACAGCGGTGTTTCCGACAAATTTTTAAGTGGCGCTTTGACGAGCCCCACAGTCACGTGTGTGCAGAGAGTGCAGCAGAGGGTTAAGCACGCAACCATGAGTTGCACCTGTGTTGATGGTCAGCGAGGAGGAGATGTTGTTACCAATCCTCACAGATTGAGGTCTGCCGATGTGAAAGTCGAGTATCCAGTTGCAGAGGAAGGCAGAGAGGCCCAAAAATTGAAGTTCAACGATGAGTTTGGATGGGATGATTGTGTTGAACACTGAGCTATCGTCGATGAACAGGAGCCTGACGTATATGTTCCTGTTGTCCAGATGGTCCAGAACAGAGTGACGAGACAGAGAAATCACATTTGCTGTTGATCCGCTCTTTGGATCGGAAAATTGAAGTGTATGGAGGTCATCTCTGAGGCAGGAGTTATTTGCGCCATAACTAACATCTGGTGTCATTTCCTTACTGTTGACATAAGCGTTACGGACTGCAGTCTTGAGGTAGGTCGCCACGCTTTTCTTGTGCACCTATACAATAGATGGCTCTTTTAAGCAGATAGGAACGTAAGACCACCGATGCGATAGTTTGAATATGTCCGTAAACACTCCAGCCAGATGGTCCGCACAGATCTCCAGAACTCGGTGAGGTACACCGACTGGACCAGATGCCATTCGTGGATTCATCCTCCTGAAGGATGCGCGGAATTCGGCCTCAGAGACTGAGATTACAAATCATTCGGAGATGTGGGCGCTACTTTGGGTGTGTCATAGTTCTCTCTTTCAAAGCGTGTATAAAATCTATTGAGCTCATCTGGTACTGACAGGCCGTTTCCTCTTATACGATTATCCAAGGGGTAGTAATTTACCTCCAATGAATGATTTTATGATCAGAATATTAGTCAACTGTTTCATTTGAAACGATAAGTAACTGCATCATTTAAAGGAATCATCATCTTGTAAGATGCTGCTTTGGCTAAATTGTTCATAGTGATATGGAGCAGAGCAAATTTAGTTTGAATCTCACAGATTTCTTTGGGGACGAATGGAGACTTCATTCCTTCTGACCAGCTTAATCTCAGTCTAAGTTAGTACTTCATGCAGGTGCATCAGTGATATTGGAAAATGTCTTTCCCTTCAAGCACAAATCGCCGCTGCATTTCTAACAGCTTTTCGTCCCTCTATCCAGAACACACACTTAGTTTTCACTTACTTTTCATGTCTTCTTGCCTTACACTCTCCTGATTTGTTGCTTATTTTCTCTCCGTTTTCTAACCATTCTGTGTGTGTGTGTGTGTGTGTGTGTGTGTGTGTGTGTGTGTGTGTGTGTGTGTGTGTGTGTGTGTGTGTGTGT